>JAPYYZ010000818.1:0-19732 GCA_030522705.1 Eretmocerus eremicus
ACAAAGCAATTTCATTGGTAATGGAAATGAGGATAACGTGGCCAATCGAAATTTCAGGATGACCAAGCAGGAGCACACTCGATTCGTGCAAGCGGTGCGCTACTCGCCGTCCGGTAATTTGTTCGCCTCCGCGGGTTTCGACGGCAAAGTTTACCTCTACGACGGCACGAGCTCCGATCTCGTCGGAGAAATCGGCTCGCCAGCGCATCAGGGAGGCGTCTACGGAGTAAGACTTTTTACCAGCGCAACCCTTCTCGATGAATTGTGAACTTCTATGTAAAGTTGGAACTAACTTTGTCGTGCGAATTTTCAAGGTCGCCTGGAAACCAGATGGTACACAGCTACTTACCGCATCGGGTGACAAAACGTGCAAGTTGTGGGACGTCGAGACGAAAACTCTCGTTGATGAATTCGTCATGGGCAGCACGGTTGACGATCAGCAGGTACGGCGCAACGCGCGATAGCGCTCGCCTCTTGAATCGCTTTTACCTATGAGATTTTGGTTTCAGGTGAGCTGCCTGTGGCAAGGCAATTACGTATTGTCAGTTTCTTTGAGTGGCTTTATCAATTATCTCGACGTCAATAATCCACTGAAACCGCTAAGGATAATCAAGGTAATCACGATATATTCTCATCAATCTTTTGTAGCTTTTTTGAATCTCTGTGGAATAATTTTCTAAATCTCTCGTGGATCCTTTCTCTCGTCGTAGGGTCACAACAAACCTATAACAGTATTAACAACGAGTCAAGACAAGAGTACGATATACACGGGTTCGCACGATGGATACGTTACAAATTGGAAGTCGGCTACCGGTGAAAATGATCGTGTACAGGGCCAAGGCCACGGCAATCAAGTTAATGGTATGAAAGCAGCGGCGGACGTGGTGTATACCGCGGGTATCGATGACACCCTGAGAACATTCGACATAGCGACTAATTCTTATGAGAATACATCGGTGCTGAGGCTTGGTTCGCAGCCCAGGGGGCTCGATATCTATAATGATATAGTCGTTGTTGCAGCCGTCAAGCAAGTAAGATTCATTCATCGTCTCATCAGTATAATTTTGATTGAACTCTGCATTGTTTCCATGCTCATGGGGGGTCTTGGTTCGACATCCTTGTTTCGTTGAAAAGGTCAATGATAAATTTTTTCTTCAATGAACTCAGTGTATCCCTCAAAATCAACTAAACAATCTTTCTCTTAAAATGTAGCTTATCTCAAAGTTTTTAATTTGAGGTGAGTCGAGTTTATATAACAGAAATTCAATTTTTTACAGTTGATTGTCACAAAAGGGGGGAAGAAAGTATCTGGATTGCAAATCAATTACGACCCTTCCAGTGTAACTGTAAATCAAGGGAACGGCGATGTCGCCGTTGGCTCTACGTCGGATAATAAGGTAACACTTGAAAATTCTAAAGTTCACTCGTCAACACACGTTTCTTAAAAATCCCTCAATCTTTATCTACTCCACGACAGGTGTATGTCTATGCCCTAGACGGGACTAATCTTACGTTGAAAACGGAATTGGAGCATTTAGGGCCCGTGACTGATGTTTCTTACAGTCCCGACAATAAATACTTGGTGGCTTGCGATGCAAATCGGAAAGTTATTCTTTACGTTGCAGCAGAGTACAAGGTAATTTCAATTTTTAATTTTAAAATTCAATCACAATGAGTTTTGAGTGCTAACAAAGTAAAATTCTTACTAATAATTTTATCTGTAACACCTTTGTCTTGACTAACTTGCAGAAGGTGAGTCTATAAAAAATGAAAACTTTTTATTGTTGTAAAATGGCATCGAATAGTTTTCGATATACCGTCAACCGGTCTAAGACTTTTGGGACGAGAATATCATATTTTATGTCTAAAAGCTGAATTTAGACGGGTGTAGGGGCAGAACCGCATTATTACACGACTCTGGCACCAATTTTTGCAGCCAAAAAAATCGTTCCGATGGCCTTCGCCGCATCGAGAGCGACAAAATGATCACTTTGCAAAGAAACTTTCTTTTTCACTATTGGCCCAGAGAAATAACTTTTATGCAATTTTGCGATATGTGGGTGCTTGCAAAAGTGCATAAAATACGGTATGCACCTTGTTCGTGAGGTTGCCCGCTTCTGGGCGATTATTTCGATTTGAAATAATTCTGTGCGTCCGAGGCAGCGTTGACGATAAAAACTGATTAGAAGAATTCGACAGACTGAATTTCTGCTCTTTACAGTATGACCATTAAAGAATTGTAAGGACAGCACTGTTAACCGTTGTTTTAAAAAATGCCCCAGTTGACGGTACACTTAGATTTATTCATGTTGCATGAAGTGAGTTATGGTGTTGTGTGTACGCGATATGATTATTTGAGCATTAGAAATGTATTGATAATTTTCTTGTAGTTGGCGCACAATAAAGAATGGGGTTTCCATAGTGCAAGGGTCAATTGTGTAGCATGGAATCCAGAATCTTCCATGGTTGCAAGTGGGAGCTTAGATACAACGATCATAATTTGGAGCGTGACAAATCCTGCGAAACACACCATCATCAAGAGTGAGTCTCTGTTATGCTATCATTTCTACATAGAGGAATCCAATCATGTCATGCATGAATTTTTTTCACAGATGCTCATTCACAAAGTCAAATAACTCGATTGCAGTGGCTAGACGAAGAAACGGTGATTTCCGTTGGTCAAGACTGTAACACAAAAATTTGGCGCATAGAAAAAATCTGATTGTGCTGAAAAAATTATACAAAACAGCTTTATTAACAATTGATGCATTTTATTTATTCATCGCTGATTCTTAGTTAGGAATTGCGTTGTATGATATTTTTAATACAACTCTTGATACACAAATATCTGAATCTAATTTTTTATATCAATCTACAATGCAAATACAAAATTTTTAATGTCCCTTCTCATCTCTGGTATAAGTTTGTGCAAAAAACTCATCCTTTGCACATTCACGATTTTGGCGAAGACTTCCAGAGAAGAAGAAATAATTCTTTTGTAGTACAATTCTAAAGCAAAAGTATATGGTTTTCGGTTTTCGATAAACGTAACTATTATCTTGAAGATTTTGTCAATTTTTGTTCAATTGACTATTGCAGATTAGCTGAAGCTATACCAACGTTTCAGAATGAGATCTTATTACTAACAAGAAATAACAACAATTCGGCAAACAAACATCAACAATATGAACACTAAAGGATCTTTGAGGAACTTCAGTTCTCCTTTCCATCTGACTTGGACCCCAGTTTTTGAAAAATGGTACTGAACTCGTCAGGTCGACTCATTTGAATTGCGTTCTATTGGGAGAAAACATAATTATCATCTGCTTGTTCAAAATTATGCGTGCTTTAGGCTGCATCATTTTCAATTGAATGATTTTCCATTGACCACTGGTTTCAAGTTCTGAAGTTATCATTCTCAGTCAGAAGGAAGGAATTTATCTAATGACAATAATGTACAAGGTGCTATCCAAATTTTTGGAGCCTATGCTAAGGTTTTGCAGAGCTGAACCTTGCTCGTTTTTGAGCCGAGTTTACAGGATGCCGATAGGATACATGCTTCCTCAGCGCATCTCGCGATCGAGACACGTGCGAGCAGGCAGCACAACTGTAAGAACTATTGCTGTGCGTTTCCATATGAACCCGTAAGTTATATTGATTACTTAACTGTTTTCCACAAATTAAGCAAGTCACACTCGTTTTGTTACAGCCTTGTGAAGCTCGATTCGTTGCTGCGTTAGTTAAAAATGGTTTAAAATTCGTTTCTATTAACGATGGTTTTATATTTTCTAGAAGAGGACTGTGACACTCTTCTTTCAATACCGTGCTTGAATGGCCACTATCAATTTTAAAATTTGATTTTTTCTCACGTTGATTAAGTTTAGCATTAATTGAATAATACGGCTTTGTTTTTACGCTACATGAAGGGTCATTTTGTTCACTGGAATTATTGGACTCTGGCTCATTTTCAATACTGCGTTCCACATTTTCCGAGGGAAAGTCCGTAGCCACCGGTTCCATGGCTTCATGAGGTTCTGGTGTGAGGATTTCTTCGTGTTCTTTCTGATTATTCTTTAGAGGCTGCTCAAATTTCTCATTAACATGGAAATTCTTCTCCTCCAATGAAATGGGTGGATCAAGGGTCTGATATTGCTCATATTTGGATGCTTTCTGTAAAGAGAAAGGAGATTTATGTGCGTTCAATTGAGTTTTGGAAATTTCAGTTACTTCAAAAAAGAAAACCGACCAGCATTTACTGATCTCTTGGTAAAGACAGAATCACGACTTTCATCTGATGGCTTCAAGTTTCAGGTATCAAAATAGTTCAATTTCTTAAAAGATATAAGAATTACTGCTTATGAGGAACAAAGCATCTGAATTTTGCAAAATTATTTCTGGATGCGGTTTTGCAATGGAAAGCAGAAATATTATACAATTATTCAAGTACATGGAAAAGCTGTCATTGCAGTAAAGTGAAACTACATCTCTTTTACTGGAAAATTTACAACACAAGGTAAAAATCATTTCACGATGTGATTTTTTCCATGAGTTAAAATTAGAAAAAAGATTATTCAAGTGGTATAAATCAATATTACTTGTACCTGTTGAGCAAATTTCTATGTTGGGTGAATTCCTTTCTGAGGTTCATCTAGGTGTATTTAGTTCTTGTTCACTTTCTTGCAACACACACAACGATTCTTGATCTCGTGGGTATCGTTTAATATTCATTATCATTGCTCAAAGAACAAATGATAGTGAATGTGCGTGCTTAAGTCACCTGAACAAAACAACACAGTCAATTGCATTGATCTTGTTAAAAAAATTGAATTAGCAACATCTTAATCCAAAGCAAGTAAGAAAATATTCTCTATTGGTAAGTGTGACAATGAAATAATTCATAAGTTAGCAAGCATGCAACACGCAAGGAATTGGAATTGAAGAAATCAGTATTAGATAACATAGATGATTATAAGACTTGGCATTTTGTAAAAAAAGTGGTAATCATTGTTGATTTAAGAAAAAGAAAATGACCAAATTATGAGACAGAATAATGTGCATGAAAGTTACCCCAGCAATATCTGCTAACCCTCGAACATGTAAGGAATCTGCCATTGCCAGCAAAGCAGGAAGTTGTTCTTGATATATGTTCACTTCTCCGTTGTACATAAAAGTAACTAAAGCACAAAGGTTAGAATATTCCATTCCAGGCAAGACAATCACAGGATGCTGAAGCGAGTTTAAATCCTGAAAATGTGAAAATTAAGAGGCTGAATGGTGATCAACACAGATTGAAAGAATTGAATAATAATGAAAATCCGTACTCGCTGCTTACCTTAAATAATTCTTTGAAGTAATAACTACAAGCGGACAGGATCAATCGATGAGCGTGAATGTGTCTTCCACCAGCACTGAGAGTAACATCAGTCAAATAGCCACCATCCAAAAGTTTTGGCAATGAGCTCAGCAGTGTGTTTTGAAAGTTGTGCCATCGAAGGCAGAATTGTTGTCCTTCCATTATCTAAAAAGACGTGTTATAATTCAAGATGGGCCATCTTATAAACCTCACTGTGCCATCACTAAAGTTCGCAGAAATTATAGCAAGCAAAGCGAAAACTAGACGATCGATCGGATCGGTACATCAATCGAGAAGCTGCACAGCGCAAAAGTATTGCCTCAGGCTTGTGCTAGATTGTGAAAGAGACGATATAAGGACGGGCAGTCAATCGCGGGTACCGAATTGGATGGAATATACGCTTCAGATGGGACAAGATATGCGATGCGTTGCGAATGCCACGAGTGGTTCTCATTTCCGTTTGCGAAGATAATGTTTCGGAGCGCGAGCTGTCATCGTGGCGGAGGCTGAGCCGAGTTGCAGACGACACCGTACCTGTTTTCACGTGCTCTCCTGCTTTGGAGTGAAAAAGGGAGCGACGAAGACGATATAGAAGTCGGGCATGAAATCACACGCGCGTTGAGCAAGCGCTAAAAGGTTGGGCGGTCTGGCTCTGACCGTGGGGGCTCGAGATGCCCAATTCTATTTATTTGATCGGGGCGAGAAGCTGCTCTGAGCTCGCGCAGGTTCCAGCCAAGTCTATTATTGTACCCGCGCCTGGCGATGAGCGGTGTGCGCGCGCGGCTGGAGCAAGGTGAAGCTGTGTGTCGTGTGCCCGCTTGGCTCATCCTCATCTCTCTATCTCGCCACACGACCTTCGCGTACGCGGCAATATACTTATATATCGGCACGATAAATTGGATCTTATCCGTCTTGCTTACCTCGGCGAACTATTGACACGTTTCGCTTGACGAGTCGGTATCGCTCTTCGCCGCTGAGGCCTTGTTTTCGGTGCGCTGCTATACCTGGCTTTCGCGCGACAAGATCAACCGCCACCCCCGTCACAATCACGCTCGATCGAGGCTATATCGTCTCGTTTCCTCGTTCGGCCGAATACTGACCAACATCTGCATGCGAGCTTTCGCGACGGCGATCGCGCAGAGCTTTCGGTGTTCTGCTCCGTCAAATGCTCCGGATCAGGTTGGGTTGATTCGTCTGCTCGATCGTTGATCGCTTCGATCTTCCGGTGATCGGATAGATGCGGCATCCGGCGGAGTGTATCAGCATTGGTTCTTGATTAATTGATCTGGAAAATGATCAATTTTTGCTAGAGACTTAATAAATCGATCTCATTTCTCAAACTATACTTCGCGTAATGGAGCACGTTGAACTTGATAATATAATCCAAGTGGTTGATTTGAATCGATGGAAATTCAGATTTATACAGGTTTTAGACAGTTTCGACGCAGAATGGAGCGGAGGAGCGCGAGATAATCGGTTTATAATACGCTCTCACGAATAACTGTAGAACTTATTTGATGATTGAATTCGGTGGATGAGATCGCTCTTGTTCTTAATTGGTGGGTGAACTTATTTCAAGGAGTTTCAAGAAGTTGGGAGAAAACTGTTTGTCAGCTTTTTTCGGATCCCCTTCCGAGCTTAAGCTCTTGGGTAACTCAGTAGAAACTCCTTAGAAGTTTTTTGGGAACTCTATAGATTCTTTAGGACACTCAAAACCCTTTGACGTACCCGGCTAGGAGTTGTATTTATTCCGATTCGAAGAAGAATACCTGTTATTTCTCCGTACCTAGGTCCTACAGTTTTCAGCGCTCGTCCGGAAAAAACGCATTTCTGCAACACGACCTATAATATAATATTTCAATAGAAATTAGAAACGAAGAAATAATTATTAATATCGTATTACTTTCTCAACGGAAGAAGCCGTTGCTGCTGATCGCGAAGCTTGGAGTCATGGATATTTCGTCTTTTTTTCAATCGATCTAGTAAAATCTGATCGATAGTTATCTGCATTGCGCGATGTGTAAAAAAACTCAGAAACAACGGAGTACCGTGACAGTCCCATGAAGCTCCCAGAAAAGCTTGAACATCCGCAAGAATCCGAAACAAATGCATATCGCAGAACTTGCTATAGTCTTATTAGATAGATTCGTCAACGAATGAGCTTGGAACTCGATTGAGCGACAGTTACCCTAATTCCGTTTTCCGCATGATCCATTTCTTTAATACTCGCTGACTCAGAATGTCCACTACAGTGGAGTGCGTTTTCCAATATATTTTGTGATGAAAAAATTCAGAAAATTTTGTAGACCCTGTAGAAACCTATTGCCACAAGAATAAATCTGACATTAACTTTTGTTTTTGAGAAAAATAATAAAAATCAAAATTTTTCAAGTCTCTAATTTTGTCATTTTTTATCATTTTTACACTAGTTTTGGGTGTTTTACAACCCAGAATAATTTTTTGATATCCGGAATCAGGTTGGGCGAATAAGCGGGCTAATATATGCAGATACTATGTCTATCTTTTAATAAAGATTTTTCCCCAAAATATGTTATTTCGAGAGATGAATTTTCTCAAAGTATCATTCCTTGTTTAAAATTACAGGCAACATATATCACCTTTAATTACATTCCAGAAGCTCTAACATTTTCGCAAAAAAGCTTCACCGCCTAAGGTGCGTTTATGTAACCATCGAAGTGAAAAAAGTTACGTTTTTCAGGCTTAATATAATTGATGATCAACTGACAATTAAGAAGGAACTACATATTCTATAGAATTTTGAAATGTATTGTTTCGAGCTCTAGCCAAAAATAAAAGCGATGAAAAAAGAGTTGCCATGTTCGATGGGGAATAATTTTTTGGGAGAAAATCTCCCTTTGGAAATGATTAAAAAAAAAAACGCATTAACAAAATTAATTATTTGGAAAATTGGATTGCGAAAATTGTTTCCGTACCTTGAATATTGAATGTGTCATATAGCTCGGGCCGTGAACAAAAGAAGTATAAGAGATGAAAATTTTGAAAGTGATCTCGGTACCGATGGTCGTCAACTGCGCGCGACAAGAAAGCAATGAAGAGTGCATCAGCAATCACCGGCGGTGATTCACCGCGAGGTCGTCCGGCGAGGCAGCACCGGGAAAAAAGCTCATAAGAAGTGAGAGCTCGGAATCCAGTGCATGCCCACCGCGCGAGTGATGCAAAAAGTCTTGCGCTCGGTCTTGCGAGTGTGCAAACGTACAAGTACCTAATACAAACCCAATAATTGACGGCTGCGGGGGCGGCGGTGCATCCGTCATCGCTGCCAGCTCCAAGTGCATGTAGCCGCCCGGGACGCGCGTTAGTGTGTGTGCGATCCTCGTACAGTCACCAACAACTGGTCGCGCGCGGGGGCAGTCAGAGACCTCTGCACGCGGTTGCGGGGCCATCGTCTCCTCGCATCGTCGTCGGTGGGCGACGAGAGAGACAGAAAGAGAGTGCGAGGCGCGAGCTGGAGATAGTGCAAGCGTGGCTAATCAAGGCACCAAAAGGTAAGCGAGCCCCTCGCCAAGGTACACCCAACTCCAAGCCCATCGACCCTTGCACCGCCTCGTCCCGTCCACCTCTTGCCCGGATCTCGCTCTGCAGTAACAGCAGCAAGCAACGTACTGACGAGTGCTTCCTCTTCACCAAGTCGTTCTAGCCCGCAAACAAACGCGAGACTTTATTCGGCTGCTCTCGCGTCGTGTAGCGTGCTCCGGGTTGCCTCTTCTTCGAGGAGCGGAGCGAGCAGTAGTCCGGGTAGCTCGATCCCCTCGCTTCTTGGTGGGCCACTTTGATCTGCCTGCTGTAGTGCTGTCGCGAACGCCCCGGGTAAACAGCGCTGCGCTCCGGCTGCTGCGGTCGCATTCCTCTCTCTAACCTCGGAAAATTACGACCGCGGGCTTGCGTGGCTGCTGATGCTGTTGGTCGGTAGCTAGGACTACACTGCGTATTGGCCGCTTGGGGAGCTCATAAGCTCCTTGGTCTGACCTAGTACACTCCTCGATTTCGCTCCTTCCATCGTCCTGCTCTACGTAAATTTCTCATATCGCTTGTCCACCCTGGTCACTCTTCCCTCTCTTGTATCTGTGCAGAAAGATGAGCAGCTCGGAGGAAGTCTCGTGGATTTCGTGGTTCTGCGGCCTCAAGGGCAATGAGTTCTTCTGTGAGGTGAGTCTTGCTCTCTGCTATATTCTTGAGCTTGCAACAAGTACGTTGTTTCTCTTGGCAAGTGCCACCTCTGTTGCTGATTACCTGAATCGGCATGCTAGTAATGTAGCATTACCAGGCAGCATTGTTTGATGTTTGGACCTTCTTTGGTCTAGCAAAGCACTAGTGTTCGTGCCATGTTCATAAGAAGGAACTTTGTTTGGTTGCATTGACAGGTTGACGAAGATTATATTCAAGACAAATTCAACTTGACGGGGCTCAATGAACAAGTTCCACATTATCGTCAAGCTCTGGATATGATACTGGACTTGGAACCTGGTGAGAAAAGCTATCTTGGATGTCTATACACATTTCAGGAGTGATCTATTGATTCCCTTGAAAATTTTTGAGTTCTCATCATCTTTTGAACCATTGAACAATTGAGTCAATTTTTATACGTCTGAAAAATGTTGATATCTCCACATAGTTAATGAAATCTGAAAATTTTCAAATATTTCACTTGGAAAGAAAATTTTCAGATTTCTGAACGCCAACTCACTTATGAAAATGCTTGTGTTTCCCACATCATATCTCATCTGAGAGTTCAAATTGGCTGGTTTTTTCCATCTAGTATTCTACGTCACATCAACTTTTGCATCTTGTGATTGCAGATGAAGACTTGGATGATAATCCGAATCAGTCAGATCTCATTGAGCAGGCAGCAGAAATGTTGTATGGGCTCATTCATGCTCGCTACATTCTCACAAATCGAGGTATTGCACAGATGATTGAAAAATATCAAGCTGGTGACTTTGGGCACTGTCCTCGCGTATACTGTGAAGCTCAGCCCATGCTTCCACTAGGATTGAGCGATGTACCTGGGGAAGCCATGGTCAAAAGTTATTGTCCAAAGTGCATGGATGTTTATACACCTAAAAGCTCACGACATCATCACACTGATGGAGCATATTTTGGAACAGGTTTTCCACATATGCTTTTTATGGTTCATCCAGAATATAGACCAAAGCGTGCTGTGAATCAGTTTGTACCAAGGTAAATGCTAATCGCTTTGGATAGTCATCCTACGCATTTTTTCAGTTTGAATTCCAGATCCAAATCTCAAAATTATCTGTTATCATATTGGATTCTCATGTTGCTTGTTTCTCGTGATGTTTTCCCTTTGTCCATCTTATTTGAGTATTCAGTCTGAAATTCTTTCATACAACCAACCCCATTCATTTGAAAAATCACGAAATTTCGAAAATTGATGGGCAGGTTGGAAAAATGAGGAAGGATTAAGGATGAAAAATGACCTCTTCTCCTTACTAATTTTATGTCTTTTTGCTTGTATTTTCAGGTTATATGGATTCAAAATTCATCCCTTAGCTTACCAAGTGCAACAACAGTCAGCAGCTACATTCAAACAGCCTTTACGAGCGATAAATTATAACAACGGGAAACGCTAAGGACGTTTGGAAATAGTTAGAGAGGGGATAAACAAAATTTTCACTCTGATCGACATGCAAATCTTAATTTCGTCCCTAAGATTTGAATAAAATATTATTTTTTATATATCTCTCAATCTCTTTTTCTTGCGTCTTTGAATGGCGCTGATTCAAAGTTGGAAGAGGACCTTTTCCTGAAGTTCACGACTGGTCGCTGCAATAATTCTGACTTGAGGAAAAGAGAGAGAAAGAGTGTTGTGTATTACAGTAATTCAAAACTGGAGACGATTCTTTTTTAACCAGAGGTCATGTCAGTGTGTGTGATGCAGAGATTCTTATTCATGCAGCGGAAGTAGCAACAGAGTAAAAGAATATGACAGGAAATTGATAACGGAAACGAGGATATACAACTAGAGTCATAGCTAGGATGTAAGAGCAAAGATTGCATAGAATGTACTGTTTATATCATCCACAGGTGTCGTTATGGTTGCTGCCAAGTAGTTCCTAAGATCAAGGTTGCTTTCTTTTGATGTGAAAGCTAGTGTAGATTGAGGAGTGCCCAGGTAGCAAACTAAAAATTTATGAAATCGATGAATAAACTTGAGTGAATTGTTGATTAGAAGAAAATATTTGTATGTACTCAATACGGAATTTGATATCTACTATCAACATTCACTCACTTGTTCATGCTCCATCACGTGAGTTTTGTAAGAAAGTCTTTTAGTTATCACCTCGTTGATTTAGATTTATTTTCAAGACAATGGACTTTTGGATTAAAATTTTTACTCTGTATAATGAAAAATAAAACTTTTCAAAGGAGTACACAAACTCGCAATATTTTCATCACCGAGTAAGTTTGGAAAAATAAGTCGTGATTTGAAAAAATTGAAGAAATCCAGTTCTGTATGAAGTGAAATGCTCGGAAATTAATTAGCAAAGAGAATCTTTGGGAAGTGGATTTCAAATTTTCTCTCCATTGTTGTCGCTTTCTTACATTGTTATAGAGTAAGTATTTTAGTGAAAATGGAAAAATTTGTGAGATAACTGTAACCAACAATTTATATGCTCTGTAATGCAAATTAATAAGACTCATTGACTTAGGAATCATTGAATATTCTGACTCCTGTCCCAATGCAAATTCCTTTCTGCATTGAAGCATGACATACAGAAGGATAGACTTAGACAATTTTTGAGACAAGGAATAATGCTAAAATTCTGTCAAACCTGTCAGAGGCTTACATATCATGAGAAATGGAAAATGGAGATTTTTTCTTGGTTGTCGAATAATAGCCTTTGTTATAATTTCTGTCTTGAACATTGCATATATAGTGCTATGCAAGATTATCTGCGTTGTTCGATGCCTTTTGAAGATCGTGATCTCATAAACGCCAAAAAACATGTCGAAAATCCGGTAATGCTGTGTCGAGTATTGAACACATTCTAAGTCCAGTTTTCCATGTAAATTTCGTATATTTCATTACTGAGGCATTTTTTGAAATTATTTTCGTTTGATGGTTTTCGATGCGGAATGTTTTTCGAAATTTGAAAAACAGGGTAGACACAATGATGGCGGAATAGCTCTAGCTGTTCTAGGGGAGTTTCGAGCGATTCCTCTGACCAGGGACCCTATCTGTATCGGCATCGTGTGATTGGTTGAGGGCCGACTTGATCCTGACCAACCAGAATAGGTCATAAGTTTTCAAACTCTGCGCCATGGGACAAAGAAAACCGGTACGCTCATGACAACTTCGCTTTTGTGTTGTTTGTTATTGTTTGTCAGTGAGTTTGTGCGCGAGTCTCACCTTTCCAATAATGATCTATCGTAGAGAAGGTTGAAAAAGGATCATTAGTGCATGAACAAAGTGATTCTCCAAGAAATACATCGAAAATTCAACGGATAACAACCGACCATAACCATACTCTGGTTCTTGCCAGGTTGATCTTGTGCGTTATTTTGTTAAAAATGGAAGAAAGTTCATTTCATGATAGGAAAAGCTTGGTAGATCCAAGTGCTCATCGTTTGTCGGAATCAAGACCAATGGTGTACAAACCAGTGCTTGTGAAGAAATTGCTAGCAGATGGAAGTGATGATGAAGATGATCAGAACCCTAACGATGGTAATTCAGATGAAGATGGTGATGGTCTTGATGGTTTATCACCTTTATCTGAGGAAATGACGAACCCTTTGTTGAAAAATTCCCCCACAGTAATTCCAAATGTTAAAGTCAGTATGAATCAAGTCTTGTCTGCACCTGTTGATGTGGTAACAAATAAGCTTGACCACAGTGAAAGATGCAAAGATATTCATCCCACTGGATCCGGTGGCAGAGCTTCAATAGATAAACCAACTCTTCAAAAAACCGTTCTGAATTCTTACTTGAAAGAAACATTGAAGATTAGTGATTTTGTGTCAAGAGAAAGAGGAGGATCGATAGAAAAGACTCTGAGTGGAGCAAAGCGTAATAGAGAATCAGTAGGGAGAGAGAGCTCAACTCTTCAATGGCAACCCAAATCATTTCACATTCAAGATAAACAAGGCACTCCAATTTTCAAAGACCAATCTGATTCAACTCATCATGCTAAATCATATTCACCTGATGTAAAGCGTTTATCACATAGTTCAATTCACAATCAATACAAGGACCAGCCTCTCCAACATGTTGAAAGTACTACAGACCGAAACGAAGTTCGAGAGTCTCAAAGAAGCTCAATTGTGAATTTTAAATCACAAATCGTTGTTGATGCAGTGATCAATGACAAGATTGTTGTACATCCAAAAAATCAAGGAGACTCAAATGATTCAAATTTGCGTCACTCAACATCAAATGCAACATTGGGAATGATGGAAACACCCATGAAAATTCCACAAGGTTCTTCAAGACCAAACCCTTGCAATTCACACAGAAATATTTTTGAGACACCTCAGAATAAAATTAGTGATGATTTCTCCAAGAACCCGATTCAAACTCCAGCAACAATATTCTCACATTGGTCGCAACATCACATGTCTCAAACACCAATGCAGGGTAAAGTACTCTCCAGTAAAGAATCCATTCAGACTCCTGGAGAGCAAAGGCAGTATTCTAAACATGAAACTCCAAGGTTTGTTTCTGAATAAAATCGAAATGATGACGCTAACTAAAATAAGGTTTTGCACTATCATGCTAATTGATGAGATCTAATCCAATGGATATACTTATTACAATATTTAATAATGGCCAATTTTCTGAAAAAGAGACTGTAGTGATGGACTATGATTCCTCTGTACTACCAAAAAAGAATAAGAATTGATGTAAATGCTTGATCATTTAGACTGTGCTGTATGCATTTTGAAGTATTTGATTTATATTTATTCTTCATCATGAATGTTGCACGATGGCCAGTATCTGAACATCAGAACATTCAAGCAATTTAATTGTCTGAACTTATTTCCAGATTCTACAATACAGAAAATAAGAACATCCGAAGACCTCTGGCCGAGACAATGTTCTCAGGGCAACCTCAGGCGGCACCTCTACCAAGACTTCAAGAAGTATCAAATGAATCTTCAAGCCCACAGATACCAACAGAGAGTGTCACAGAAAAAAACATTGTGTCAGAGCAGAAGCTTCCCCTTTCTGTACCTGGTTCAGCTTATGAATCTAAAGAAAACTGGAATCCCAATCCTCGTGATTTAATGAAAAATGATGGTCAGTCCATAGAACAATCAAAATTATCTGCACCAGATAACAGATGCATGAATACACATTTTGACAACAAACCAAATCCAAAATGTTGTAATAACATCTACTATAATAACAGTCAAGTTCCAAAAGCCATCCAGAGTCATGAAACCAAGCAGCAAGTGAGAGAAAGACAAACACTACACCAACCAATCAACATGTCTGGAAAAAGTCCAAACTCTCATCAAACGATGTCAAGTAACTCAAAAGAATGTCAAAATTCTCATCAAGCCATCAAAACTGAAATTAAAAAGAGTGATGGCAATAATCTACCATCCAAGATTGAATCAAAGGATAATAAAAATTCACATCAAGCTGTCAAACAAGAGAATCGGAGTACCCATCAACCTTCAATCAGCCAGACGAAGTCAATACCAAGTATGCTGAAAGAATGGAATTCTAGGCAACAAAAGATTATTACTGTTAATCAAATAGCTTATGCAAAATTAGGAGTACTTGGTCACGGCATGAGTTGTGAAGTTATCAGGGCCCAAGATCTATCCAATGGGGAATTTCGAGCTATCAAATGTGTAAATTTGAGTCAGATGGATAGAGATACTGCTCAAGGATGTTTGCAAGAAATTTGCTTGTTGGATAAATTGAAAGCTCCTTGTGTTGTAAATATGTACAGTTTGTAAGTCTTACATTTTTCCAAAAATTACATGACTAACTGATAATTTCTAGAAAAATTACTATTTTTTGATTTTTTCCAGTGAAATTAAAGAACCCTGGGTTTATGTTGTGATGGAAATAGGAGACACTGATTTAAGTAGTTTACTTAAGTCTATGTTACAAGAAAAGCGCCAAATCCCCTTGTCAATGGCTCTGTACTACTGGACAGAAATGTTGACTGCAGTCAAACACATCCATGATAATGGTAATTAAGGGCAATCATTTTCGAATTGCCATGGAGTATGGTTTCATTTATATATTATACTTGAATGATATTTATTTCTAGGAGTAATTCACTCGGATTTGAAGCCAGCCAATTTTTTGTTGGTGAGGGGGAGACTGAAATTGATCGATTTTGGAATTGCATCAAGCATAAATGCAGATATGACATCTGTAGTCAAGAACAGTACTGTTGGTACTCTGAATTATATCAGCCCAGAGGCCCTAATGGATGTGAATGTTGGCAATGATTCACCCAACCACAACACAAAGTTTAAGGTGACAAACTTTTTGATGAATTATTATTTCAATTGATTTATTGAGTTGATATGATTTGATTGATCATCTCAAGATCCTACCTTGAATCAATTATTGTATGTATATATTGTCATTCAGATAAGTTACAAATCGGATGTCTGGTCTTTGGGTTGCATTCTATACGGCCTTGTGTATGGTAAGACTCCATTTCACAATGTTCGGCAACAGTGGGCAAAGATCAATGCAATCACAGATTCAAAATTCAAAATCAGTTTCCCTAAAACAAATGGAACGGAGCAAGTACCTTTGATATTTATAGATGTGATGAACAAGTGTCTTCAGAGGGATCCCAAAGCTAGACCAACAGTGGAGGATCTGTTGTCTGTACAATATCTACAGAATAATTTTAGTCCTATTGTGGTTCCTAAAATCCCAGACAGTATATTAGTCAAACTCAAGAACTCTTTGAATGAGTCAGAATGGGAAACTTTCAAAGAGGTTTGTATTGGACATCAATAGCTTGCTTTTGAGTTGATGAATCTTCTAAATGAAGCTTATATGTAACATTTCAGGCTCTGGAAGGAAGGAGAAAGTAAGCTCACAGTGATATGTCAACTTGTAAAAATAGTGCTTGTTGTCATGATGGTGATGAAAAATATTTTTACTCATAGAGTTAAGTTGAATTTTTTTACACTTTAATTTTTATCGTTTAAATTTGGATTTGATAAAATTGTGTCGAATCACTTCTCAACTGAACAATGGATGGGAAGTGGAATCAGAATCTGATAACAGAAACGACAGTTTGGTTAAGATATTTGTTTTAAATTAAAATATTTTATTCACATTCGCAAGTGTATAAATTATTTTTCTAACAAAATTAGTGTTGATCACTAAGTCATAATTTTTCTTTTGAACATCATCGTTGAAAGCTTCATCACTATTATTAAAATGTTCATACACAATTTTTTTTCACACCAATAATAACTTCATCTCTCATAAGACCTTGCCGGTCGATTCGACATTCGTTATCGGTGAACGAATAAAAAACATACTTTCAACACAATCAGATCGCGCTATATTCGTAAAGCACTAACAGAAAAATTCAGTGCATCGTCGTCAGATGCCAGTACTGTAATATTCTCTCTCCCTTAGGGAGTGCCATAGAAGTAGGCCTTTCAAACGTCAGCATGATGTCTTTGACTTTACTTTTGAGCTCACGGTCAAAAATATGGCCACCAGTGCGCTCGAGAGCTGACGCCATATCGTATTCGACCGAGGGCAAGGGCTCGCGTATAAACCTTGCGGCCGTCGCCACACTCGGTAGAATATGGCACTGCAGGGCTTTAACTTCCCACAAGCTGCTGAGTAGTGCGTTGCTTTGTAGAGGATCTCGCTCTTCCATTAGGAATGGGTCGCCTGCGCCCGTATCCTCTCGTAAAATTACTGGTCCACCACCTTGGGGGTGATCGATCAACCGCTTCAACCCGGGATGTCGCAGCAGTAGGTTGCCGATGAACAATAAAATTATCAAGGTGTCTTCGGGTGGTGCAACAAGAGTCAACCGAGACAATCGTTTTGCGAACGCAGCCACTAAAGCCTCGGGTAAATGTCTGAAAACAGGATAATGTTTTGTCACTGGTTTTCAAAGATTTCTTGTATACTGATATGCTAGAGTATCTTGATGATTCACAGCAGAAAGTGTTCGTCCGTAAAATGGGATATTTTTGACATGGAACGTTCGATCTTACAGTTTGCATAATCATAGGCAACATCAAGTCTCATAAAATATGAATACATGATAATAATACAAAATTATAAACACGAGGTATACTCACGTTGAGCTAAGGAAGAGATCCGCGAGGTAAAAAAGTCGTGCCTTGTACTTTGTGTGAAATATTTCTGGTTCAAACATGGAATATAACTTCGTAAAAATATTTGGATACTCTAAATTGTGTTTAGTGACTAATATGAAAACTCCCTGGAGTGCTAATACACCTATAGGACCATCGGCATCAAGAGAATCCATCAAAAAATCTGTCATTAATACTGGCTTTTCTAGGTGCGACATGACTTTTTCCAACAGTACAACAAGCAATTGCTTATGTAGTTGAGTTGTGAGTTCCCAGTGCATTATGCAAGACCATACTTTATTTAATGCCTTTTTAGCACTGGCATAATCACATTTGAAGCCTCCGGCAGCTGTAAATAATTAAATATTTGTAGAGGGACAATTACATGGTGTTTCTCAGTAGTGAGAAAACGATTGGTTAAGTACCTTGTTGTGGTCCACAAAGTAGTTCTTGATTATCACGTGGTTCATGTTCTAAAATTAAAAGCATGGATGTGAGAGGGTTTTCAAGTATAAAAAGGATCAGAAGTAAAATTGAAGACTCTTACGATTCTTATTAACTTCTTGAGGCAACGGCATCTTATCCACAAATTCTAATAAATTCCTAATATATACATTGTCAGGTTGCCTTTTTGGTGTGAGAGATGGAAGACATTTCCATGTGAAATAAAGAGCATCCAAATAGCCAGATATTTCTTGAAACCTAGCTATAAGGCATGAATTATCTCTGTCTGGTGACAAAAGTCTCATTATGATGAGCCTTAGTCGGTGCAGAGGGAAGTAGTACTCGACATTCTCAACTGGTTCTACAGGTGACTTTCCTTCGGCTGCCATCAGTTTTAGAGCAGTTGTTAGAGCTTGTATCTGTACAGGCTCACGAGGATCATCCATTGAGTTCAATACTTTCTCCCAAGATTCTTCATAACAACTTCTCAGCCACTGGGCATACTTTGTTTCAGCGGTGGGTTCTAATGAATGGGAATAATAAGACGTCAGCATCTTAATCGCATACTGGTGGATGAACGGTGGATGATCCAAGAGTCGAAGAAAGTACTGTCTCAAGGATCAAATTTTGTTCATTCTCAGTCAATCAAAATCAAATTAATTCAATAATTCGTTTTTAGGTAGGAAAATCTATCCATCCATTAGCTTGATGACACTAGTGCGGAATCGGAATCACGTCTCATTAGAGGGAGCATCGGCCCAAATACAGATAAGAATTTTCGGCCGTGCAATGCCAACCCGAGTCATAATAGGCAAAGCTTGAAATCGATACTTGAACGATAAAAGCCAGCACAGGCACTCATGCAAGGCGCAAGCTTACCCGAGATAGTGAGCGATATAGTTCGCTCGACGTACATGTCACCGCGCTCGAGCAGCTCGCTGAAGATGGTCTCGACGGTGAGGATGCAGGCGAGCGTGTGACCCTGCAACAGACGCCACGCGATAATCAGCCTCGTCCGAAAATGTACCCAGAGAACGGAGCGGGCGCTCGTGCCATTTCGGAGCTCCGAGAGTTAACCTCAAGGGCCCATTTGCACAAGCTCGCAGAGACAACGGAGTATCGATCTGGGCGAAACTGACTCACCTCCCACATGCCGATTATGTCGACGAGGTTGTTGGCGTGCTTGCGCGACGCGAGGAAGTCCTGGGCTCGCTGCCGAAGCAGCTTCGACGACATCCTCGTGGCGCAAGCTGGCCCCGCTGCACTCGCCATCGTCGCCACTCGCCACCTGTGCGTCTGCTCTGCTAGCTGTCGTCTCCGCGTTTACTGCTGCTGCTGATGGAACCCAGACAGCGCCTCGATGTCCAGGATCCGATGCAGCAGCTCGGGCAGGCCTCCCCAGGAGGCGACGTATTGCCGTTGCTCCGCTTCCGAAGTACGCAGTGGTACGCAGCGAGCCCGACTATTTCACAGCTTCGGCGCAAGCATCAAAACGCGAGCAGACGCAGCGACGGTCATATTTGCACGAGCAGCGCGCAAGTGCAGATCGCAAGCTCTCGAGTCGTCCTTTTTCCGGTTGCTGCTTTTCGTCACACAGATATA
>JAPYYZ010000819.1:0-17825 GCA_030522705.1 Eretmocerus eremicus
AGATCAAACCCTTTGAGATACCTTCATTTCTCACCAAAACAAGATGATTTCCAGAGTTTCGGCCAAATCCGTGATCCGCAAGGTTGATACTCCCCTTGTGAGTTGGACATACTTTTTGGAAATAGTCACACTAGAAAGGTGGCAATGACAAGAAATTCTAACTATGCATAACTCAGAGGGATGAAATTTGGCTTATCCCAAGTTACATAATCTGATTGGAGACCGAGTGGGTTCTCTAGTCCATTGACAAACATTGAACGCACAAGTCAATCTTTATTGTTACGTTTCGAGAATGATGAGCGAGTGATTGATCATTTGAAAAATTTCAGGGGTTCCGGTAATGCTATGTAATATGACAAGAACTTGATAAAATGGAAGTCTCATGAAATACGAAACATATGTTCAAAAAGAAATGAAATGAAATGAAAATTTTTGAAATACCCTGAAGAAATCTTTCACGGTTCTCAAGGATTCAATAAAAATTGAACTTCAAAAGGTAAGCAACTAAACCACATTAGAAAGGTTTTTGTGAAGCCATATTCAATCACATTTCCTATCGAAATTCCAACATACTTGACAGAGTTTTCCTCCCTCGGAAGAATTGAGTAATACATCACAATAGTACATGATGATAACAAAGTATGTACATTGACGATTAGTACGCATTCATTCTGATATTAAGAACTGTGCTACACTTGTTGAAGACAAAAGTTGTAAGCAATTCACCTCACAGAGGTTCCAAGGAATTCTCAGCTCATACATTTCTTGTGTGCACATCTGATAAGTGGAACGTGGTGGGCTAGACTATTGAGATTGGGCTTATCCCTGATTATGTCCTAATATGAAATGAAAATTTAGAGGATGTCTCATTAGCACTAATCAAATGATGATTTCAAGCCCTTGGAAAAGTGCGAATCTTATGAATGAGATTTTGATTCGTGTCAAATGCTCGTCAGTTTCAGTATGATGAAATATCTTTTGATTGGACGGATGATGATTTACTGGCATTAGAATCAGATGATGCAATTTGAATGGAAGTTGCGTTGCCAGGTGAAGACTATCGTGAACTTAGTCCAAGGTCTCTAAGATTTTTGATCCAGTCTATCATCTCCAGTCTTGTTCTATCAAGTGCTGACTAAGAAAGTTTCATTCATGAACAGGGGGATCTTCGGGAGAGTGAACTTCGCAAGGAACGGAAATCTTTGAATGGTATTGTTATTTTCAGTAAATTTATCGGACTTCATCGAATCTTACAGAGCGAAAACAAAAATTTCCAGAAATCCAAAGAACCCTTACGAGTAATTCCACCACGGACCATTTGAAATCTGAAAATATCATCTTTGCTAGAGCTTCGATGAAATGCAAATCGTATAGAAATGTCTCTAAGATAGAAGTACAAGAAATTTTTCAGCCTGACTCAGATTTTATCCCATGAAAATAAGCAGAATGTCTTTGTTGAGTGTAGGAAGAATGCGCGAGCTGAATTTTTACAGCAATCTCTTTGCATATATCTTACAGTGTTAATCGGCGATGAGCAGTAACATGCTATATGCACTATAGGGGACACTAAACTCAAGGCACACATTCGTGACAAGCTCCATTTGGATGATTAGTCTTTAGCACGTGTTAATGGTATCACAAAGCTTCGATTCTTGCAGCAGGTGGAGATGAGGCGCAGATGATGAGGTTCTTTCTATTGCCATTCTCTCTGGTGCATCTATTGATGAAAGCTTGATGGTGATCATTCTCAATGTCTCCGCCTATACGCGGATCGCGCGCATACCGTGGACGTTATTGAATGCGTTGGCAGCCATGAGGTTGATGGCGTTGTCGTTATCGCACATCGCGGTCGTCATGCTGGAATTGTTGTCGCAAGCGATGAGCTTCTCGGTGTCGTCGTTGTCGTCGTTGTCGTCATCGCCGTCGTTGCCTCTGCATCCATTGCTGTGATAATTATTGCTGCTCTCGGACTTCTTGAGAATCGATCTCGAGAGGCGATTTTTCTCGATAAACGGCGTCGCCTCGCTGTCTATCGAGTCGGCCGACAGCGATAGCTTACTTCTACCCGATGCTTTCCCTGAAAAAGTTTCGCCAGGCACACATATGGTATCAGAGTCTCGTCTCTCCTCTTTGCTTGCCCACAGGCAGCCTCGATTTTCTCCTCTATTTTCATTCTCTACTGCTTTCCGAGTGCACTTTTTGTTCTCATACTCTCTTTCGCTCTGGTGCTTTTGTGTTGGTTGCGCAAGTCAGTGCTTTGCTAGACTAGGACTAGAGGAAAACTTTTCTCATTCATTGCACCATGCCAATCGATTCCACATTTCACGATTTGTCCCACATTATAGTAGGATCGATGGTCTGCCCGATTCGTATAGAAAGACAACATCCTTCCTCTAATATTATTCAACTTTTCCAAAATATGTTAGGGGTTCTATCTGTCAAACTAATTTCTTATACCAGAATATGTTCATAATTCGTCAAATGACCACTATCCTGAGGGAATATTAGATCCGAGTACTCCGTCTTACAATGAAAACCGTATAACAAAGAAGTTACGTATCATGTTGGCTTTGAGCATACATGGTGACTGTAAGTTACTTCCCCCCTCTGAATTTTTGGAAATAGACCCAATGATGGAGAAAAAACAGAAACATGTGTCTATATAAAACGGAGGAGGTCTAAATTGACTTCAGATTTGACCTTGGATGTGACCTTAATCATATTTTGAAGATTAATTTCTTATTTTGTATCGAGACCCTCATCATGGATCCTGAATGAGAACATGATTTTTGGATATTCTTCCAATGAACTTTAGATGTCATATAGAGGTTAAAGCGCCACGAGCATCATATCGTTGGCCAGGATCCCTCGGAGGGGCCTCCAATTGGGAAATGTTTCCTATACAAAAGTTGTTCCGCATCGAGTTCCCATTCTCATAATGACTTTGGATTGACTTGGGATGTCATCCCAGAAGTCACTTGGAAAGCTTATTTGGATGTAAAACGTGCCTATTCAGAATCCGAGGTGGGAAGTGACCATTTCTATGAGAATATCAATACCACCTCCGATTGACCAGCGGAATGACATTTTGGAGGTCATCATAAGAATGGGGTCATAAGAAAGTCATCTAACATCATAATAAGGATGGGGGCCTGGTGAGAAACAACTTTTGTCCGAAACATTCTCCGTTCAGAGGCTCTCTCAAGGGATTCTGGCTGTTGAAAAGCTCCCGGTAAAGTTTTGACCCCTGTATGACCTCTAGTAGAGGTCATGCCGAGGTCAAAACTTCACCAGGCCATGCATTGTGATAATATTTGAAGAGTCTAACAGGATGAAAAATGTTATGTCCTTTCAGAGTCCGTGACAGAAATTGTCTGGGTCACAGCAGACATCAAGTCGCAGATTATTCATCACCTTTACTCTCAAATACAGGAGATACATGGTTCAGGGTTTTTCCATTCTTAAGGCCCGTCCTGAAATTCATAGGATGGGGGGGGGGAGTCTATTTTACAGACACCCTGTGAATTACACTGTCCATGCTGATGATGAAAAATTTTGAACTTTGCTCACAATACCTCACTCTAACCTTCTTTTCTAAATACTGGTCATTTGATGATATTATATAAAATTGTTTTAAGAAACACGGGTCCAATCATGTTATAGGACATGATCTTGAATAACGTTTCTGGTGTGCTATCATCAACGAGCAAAAAGATGCTTTCGTCTCGGACATACATCTAAAGCATCTCTCGTACCTCCGACGAACCAGCGAAAACCGTTTTAGGAGTGTATAATATAAAATCAATTCTGGAAGTAAGCTCTCGCTTCGGAAAAGCTTATTCCTCAGACTTGGAGTAACAAATTAGCATTATCCCTCGCAGTGCAACAAGAAGAAAAGTTCAAACCTCGATTCAAACTCAGAGATCAAAGTGCAGGCAATAGTAACGATTGGAAAAGCTTTAAACTGGCTCTATGCAGGAGCAACTATCTTGCAAAGTGTAGTTTTAGGATGCGCTTATGGAGCTGAAATAGTGTGTGGTTAGCGAAGCGTGATGTACAACTGACGTGGTAATGCTCTTTTTTCTAGAAACTAAATCGTAGCCAGTCAATCGGTGGACTTCCGTCCTCCTTCGTATGCTCCTCAGCGTTGGCAATATAGCAGCTATTTGGCTAAGCTCTCGTTCCATTCTTCCAGAAGTATCACTTTTCTTGTCCGTCGTTGAATAATTCCTTGCTTTTACACGAGAATGTTCTTTAAATCGCGGAATCCATCAGTTTAACTATGTTAAGAGATAAAATGAGAGCTATTCTTGGAATTCCCATGGAGGAGAATAGTTAGTATGAAATTCAATATCTCCTGTATGTGTACAGAAATATTTCAAGGTGGAAAACCAAAACATCACCCATTATTCTCGTGATTTTAGTTCTAACTCAAGCACTAAGTTCTCGTATTTGGTATGTTTTAAGGGGTTCAATCATTGTAATAATGCTACTTCATTAACCAATGCAGTAACCAAGCAGGTTGAAACGTATTCGGTTCTGGAGATGCACTTATTGTGAATTTATCACTGACTGCCTACTCGTCATCTGAAGAGTAGAAACACTTGAAGAATTGATACTTATACTCTTGAGGGGAAGATACAGGGTCTAGATCATCAATCCCTACCAAAATTCTATACACTTGTACATACCCCCTGGACTATGGAAAATCTCTTTGAAACGGGCCTCCTGTTCAGAGATGCAGTGTACAACTTTAGGTTTGTAGATATATTTATGAGAAATGCTGTTTGTTTCTTCGATCAGAAAACCCATTTGACAAAGATACCATAGATTCTTCATATTTCAGGTAAGATAAGACTATAAGGTATTTTGGTAGAGATTGGTGACCCGGACCCGGATCCTAGATTTTCCACTTGTTAGTAAGAGAAAGAAAAGCGAAGAGTAGAGCAATCGGGACACGAGATTAGTAGACCATTGAAAAGGGTGTAAAGTTCCTTGGAAGAGTAAACTATAATAGAGGTTGTTTTCTCTGCTTAAAACGCAGAACTTTATTGCTATCCTCTCTTATTGATCGAGCCACTCTAATAATGTAAGTGCATCGTACCGTCAACCGCACGTACACTATCATATGTAAAAATAAGGTCATAAGCCCTCAGTCTCGAGGATTCGCGAGTACAACTACTCACCTCGCAATCCTCGATTGTCCAAAATTAATTTAATGAACATAATTCCGTAATATGTACACAACGTCAATAGTATACTGTCTCGAATCGTATCATCTACAGCATCGAAAAGTAATTCTAGCGTTTTCTACATGATGCCAACTCGTTCTCTTTTTACAAGGCAATTCGTGCATAACAAGCACTCGTCCATAATTCCCGTAATTAACACAACAAAAAGTGAAATTGCGTGTATAACAAACTGTGCGATACTAATAATATCGGTAACAAACACAAGATACTACATCAAATATCAAAAGATAAATAAATCCACATCCCGCCTTTGGGTAAAAATTATAAAATCATATACACAAAACGCAACTGAGGAAAGGCGTGGCGCTTGAACGGCTTACTCGTGCAATGCTGCTATAGATTACCGGTATTGTGCTTGGAACTAGCGATCGTCCCGAAGATGTGGTGGTTAATCATTCGCGTAGCCGAGGCGAGGCTGTTGACCGGGGCGAAGTGATAGGCGCGACCTCCCCGGAGACCGCCGCTCATGCCGCTACCTCCTCTGAAGCCCTCGAAGCCGATGAACTGTTGCTGCTGCTTCTGCTGCTGCTGCTGATTGTTGTTGTCCTCCTTGCTGCTGGCCAGGTCCTCGCGAATCGTCGACGAGCCGCTCGAGTCCGTGCCGCTTGCCACGAATTGGCCGCGTTGTCGTTGCAGGCTCTAGAATTCATTGATTTTTTTTCATGAGAAGCTCGCATAGTGTCTGCAGGAGCTGCTGTAAATTGAGACACGAGTACTCGCATAGAAATAGCAATAATTCCAAAATTCTTTGGTCTACGAGGATTTTGGGAGGAGCATTCTGGGGATCACAAGAGATGCTTTCGAATTATGAGTCGCAAGCATTTTTCAGATGAATATTCGATACCTCTAATCAATTATTATTTGCAGAAGAATGATTTGAGCTTAAAAATTCGGACGAAATCTATTCTTCCGAAGTTTCAATCTCCTCTCCCTACGCATCTTTTCTGATTATCTAAAGATCTGATGTACACTTTGAATGATCGACATTTTTATTGAAAAATAATGCACAAAAATGGGGTAAGCAGATTGAGGCCAATTCTGCCAAAATGGCAATACATCGACTGCTCCATCAAATATGACGATCGTCTTCAAAATTAATTCAATGGACGAAATTTTACGTCAGGACGCCTGTCAAAGCTCTTCCTTTCCAAATTTTTCCCCCACAGGCTCGTGATTGAACATATTATTGAAAATCGAGCACAGTCAAAACACATCTTTCAGAAATCAGATATTGGCTTGAAAAATCATGAGAGGTACAAAAATCATGAACCACAGAATCCATTCGATGCCGATGATGAATTACGGAGGTTTTATCTGAATGATTTTTGCTATACATGAATCAATAGCTTCTACTTTGGTCTTCAAAATGCCCGTTTCAGCATTTTTGTGGATCCGATCTAAATATTTCGGAGTGGCTCCTCACTTGATCCGAATGTTACGTGGCAACTCGGGTCGAGCGAACAGACACTTTGAAATATTTAGAGAGTCAAAAAGTTTCAAAACCAAAAATTCATCACAAAATTACAGTACTCTAAAAAAAATTAAGCATGAATACTTGTACAAAAATATCAATCTTTGATAATAAAGATATTGCTATTTTTGTAGGAGTATTACTGCTCCGTTCTTCTGTTGGACACTGTGATTTCATGGGAAAACAATGACCAATCGTGACAAGTGAAGAAGCAGATTTACTTTTTCACATAAGAGTTCATAAACGCTGAAAAATCTTCGAAGATATTCAATGCTTTCTATAGAATCTTCAGAATCTTGTAACATTTTCTACTGCAAAAAGAGCTACAGGAGAGTCACGATACTTGGTAGTTAAAAATATGCAAGGTCGTTGAAAAAAGTGCCAAGGCGGCTTGTCTTTGCGACGGAATTTGGGAACTTGCAAGTTCTTGTAGGTACAATCGAAACGTGATAGTTTTCTCAAGCAAAGTGGAGCATGCTACTTCTCACACAGCACGTCGCAAGACTTTAAAAAGGGGAACTCTGACACCAAAGACTATTTACAAGGACGAACGTTGAGCTTAGTCTCTTAATCCTTGACTGAACCAAGGCTTTTGCACGGGATGGGAATAGCCATTAGCAATCAATCCATAATTCTCCTTTATATTGAGGTCATGAAGTTAGGGAGACAGTAGTATCTGATAATTATCCCAGATACTATTGTCAGATACTATTGTACCAGCACATATATAAACTGACCCCTCAAGCATCACAGACACTTAGCATTGAGTTTTAGTCTTCCGGAATCCAAATGAAACGAATATTTCTCTTGGATGTATCATGCTGCCCATCAGCAACGTTGTATCATACACGTCAAGGCTTGAAATATTTACAGCAAACTCATTCCCAACCGATGACTAGTAATTATGATGGACTGTAATTATGCTTTAATTGTACTCAAAATTAATCGAGAGTACGTCAATTTTGGTTAGTAATTACAACAGACTCAACAGTATCTCAAATCACACTGGTTACAAAATGAATGAATGATGAGAAAATGTTTCCTCGGATTCTATGAATAATTATTTTACCGTCCACAGCATTTTGACGCGAGACTTCACGTGCTTTACATCTTTTCCAGCAAACAGAAATCATCTTTACGCGTAATTATGTACAACACCAAGAGATCGATAAGAATGAATTTGGGTCATCTACATGTCACCTGATGTTAAATATGTATAATTTCCATTAAAACTTGGGTAGGAAATGAGACAAATGTGAGCTGGATAGATGACATTAGAATATAGGAGCACAGAATCGACATTGTTTCAACTTACTCATCGTCACTCTCAATTTAGACAATTTCGACCTGGAAAACTTGCGAATAGACGTTTGAATGAGAATTAAGACATGATATTCATCATTATATCAATACAATATAAAGATGGCAAGAATATTGAATTCAGTGAACTCGATCGTGATTGGAAATTAATTTCACTTAAATTCTCAGATTTCATCCTTTGCAGACCGATGGATGATCATTAATGTAGTTTATCACTTCTTTTTTATCAAAGAATGTGATTGAGGCTAGCAAACGTCTTGATTGCTTTGCGACAATTACAGCTTGAAATTCTGAGAGCGAATGATGTCAACTCAATAGATCCCAGAAATGTGAATTTCCCAGTCTTACAACCATTGCTGTGATCATCAAGTAATTTCTTTCTTTGCGCGGTTCCTGATTTTTGTTTTGAAGACTATGCTGCCGGAATATCATCATGAAATTTCAGTAAGTCTTAGCTAGCTATAAGATACGTCAGGCTTTATACTACTCGATCACTTCTCGTTTTTTGAACGAGAAGCGCAGTTCCTCAAGCCCCTCTGTTTTACAATTGTTCCCGCATAAATCGAAACCATACAAGCTACTCATGCGTTGGATGTTCTACGTCTGGCTATTGAAATTCTTGATAACTCGGGCTCTATATTCATTCACTTACTTTTGATATAAATATTGAATCGCATATTCAAATGTCTCAAAGTTTGAAGATGATAAAGGGATTATTCTACCCGGATAGATTGTGCTGCGGCCTCTAATCCCACGATCGACGGAAGCAGTAAATTTGACCTTTTTCATGAATGAATCTGTTGCCAGATATCTCAAAATTTATTGGAAGAGAGAAAATTCCTTCGCCCATCACAGTCTGGCAATAGCAAAGAAAAAGATGTTCCCATGAAGATCGTAAGAATCATCGGAAACATTGAAATTACCTACATTCTTCTGGATGACTTTGCCGTTTGTCGAATATCAAGTTCTACTCTTATAAGATGTTCCACGGAGACTTCCCACATTCTAGGAGCCTGTGGCTCTTTTTTCATATTTTCATTTCTGGTTGGAATCACAGGATCATCGTGGTAAGATCTTGATGCTCTTCGTTCCGGACAGCCCATTATTGGATACTCTGTTCAGAATTTATTACCCCTAACGACGAAATTTCGCAAGTGATCCCCAATAAATGATATCGCATAGAACCACCACATATATTTCAGAGAGAGTTTAGCGCTCGACACAGCGGGATTGCTGCAAGAACAATTCAAAATCCCACACTCCTGGCCGTCAATATATCGCATATATGCAACAGAGGTAACCACATTGAATATTCCCTAAACTCTCGTCTACCGATCCAGCCAATGAAGAATCCAAGCTTCGACTCATTTCCTCCCCGACCGCCAATTCGCTCGAGCTGCTTATGCTAATAGTTCTCGCGTGCATCAGCACCTAATCCAGCTCGGATGTCAAGACTCTCTCATCGTAACCCCATCCGAATTGATTAAGCTCGAGCAGCTCTCTAATATATTCCAACAGCTTTCTCTCCCTTCTCAGAGCATCGATAAAACTACCCGACGATTCTCCTCCGCCTTCCACCTCTCATTACGAGGTGCTAAGTACCCCCGGAATAAATTATAATCTGGATTGTCTAACCTGTTGAATGCGGGACTTTCTGTGCTTCGGTATCGCCTCGTTCGCATTATTGGTCTTGTCCGAAGCGTGGCCGGTCTTGTTGATGATTTCCTTGAGCGATTCCGCGCTCGGTGAAACGTTCAGGGCCACGTGGACGATCTGCTCGCCAGAGGCGGATTTTTTCACTCCCCTCTTGTCGCTACTGCCGTCCAGCGGGTTCACGTACAAGTTGCTGTCCACCTCGGCCGTCAGGTCGTTCTGAAACGATGCAAAACAGACGAGCGCTCGTTTTATTCCCTGTGACCTCGCAACGCCGCATGAATGAAGCCTGACTCTACGCTTATCTATACCACTGCGCAACAGATCGATGCTGTTCAAAAGTTCGTCGAGCCCTCTCGACTCTGTCTGTGTATCTATGTGTAAGTCGCTTGTACGTGTTGGTGTTTATCTGGCACTTGGATCGATGCGAGTTGATTGACTCCGTTGCTTGAAATATTCATGTACACATTCGTAGAAGAAATAGAGGTATGGAGGCTCGATGGTATATTCGAACGCGTGTGTACAGAAGAATACTCGCGATTTGCAGAACTGGCTCGAACCAGTTGGATCGCAATGTAGGACTCGCGCTGGTTCGGGTCATGCTCCGCGAATGTATAGTATACGATTCGTTCATTATTCAAGAAGACTTTGGAGAATCTTTCAAATTCATGCGCTCGTGAGCCTCGTGAATTACCAGTTGAATCTGGAACTGGTATCGGATATTGATGTGTTGTTTTGCTCGTTTCCGCAACTTTTCGTGACACGGTCATTCGCCTCGATGTACTTTTTTTATGACCTCAAATCCGACATAGTCTGATATTTCCAATCGCGATTCTTGGAATTAGTACTGAGCATCGACTGGAGGTTGCACAATTCGTACGTAACGATTAGAAAGTTAAGAATTCTTTGGAGTTGTGGAACTGCAGTTGTTCAAACTAGGGTCAATGGATGTTTCGCATGATCCGACTGCTCTAAATAATTCCCACTACAGAGCTAAAGATAAAACTTCAGTGTGGGATTCCAGGTATTTTGGTTTACGATCTACATTCCAACTAGGACTGGGATGTGTCACTATTGAATTTTTTTTACATCGCAACAAACTTTGTCAATTGACCATGTCATGCAAATAGAACTGAATAATTAAAGTGATGTTCCAGATATTTTATTCAATCAATATCCAATTGGAACGCTTGGAAGTAATCTGACTGAGAAAACAGAGGATTCGTAGCCAACTTTCCTACTCTCATGGATTATAAAGATTCTCACAAACATCTCAATCCAACTGTGTCGCAAACTCTGGAGATAGTCTCCCTTCGAATACAAAAGTTTTTAGATCTCAAGAAAGTTCTTAGCTGATTACAGATGAAATAATTCTAAATAAATTCTAAGTTCGAATTTATTAATGGAGAGTGGCTATCAATCTACTCGTGGTTAGTTTGCTGCGTCGAATCAACATTGCTGATGGCGTGAAAAAATCAAACGATAGGGAACAAACGTATCAGTGCAAAAAAATGAATTCAGAAGCAAGAAATTTGATTAACTTTTTGTATGCGCAAGAACAATTGCATGGATTCAATTGTTCCTAAAACTTGGAATAATCCATGCGATGCCATATACTGCAATCATTGTCATCCATCAGCCGATATGGAATTCTCAACATTTCGAGCGACTAATGAGTGCTATATCATCTCGAATAAACTTCGTGCATCGTACACATACCTCAGAGTAGAAAGGATGCGTTTGACAACTGGCGTAAGTATCAGAACTGTCAACACTGCCTCGTTCGTTGTAATTTTTGCTTGCCGATTCCGCTTTCAAAGGCTGCCGTTGGTGTTTCTGCTGCTGCTGTTGTTGCTGAATACTCGCCTCCAGCATTAGCGGTTGCTGCTGCTGTTGCTGAAGTTGGTGCTGTTGCAATAGCTGCAGTTGTTGCAACTGTTGCAGCTGCTGCAACTGTTTAAGCTGGTGGAGGTATTGCATCTGTTGGAGCTGCTGAATCTCGCTGAAAAAGGTCACTTGATCGAAGCTGCTGTTCTGCAGTGACCTGGAATCGTGGCGACCCGTACATTTGAAGTCGCTCGTTGCCAGAGGCATGATATCTTCCGCGTCTGTCCAATCCTTGTAATCCTGGAAATATTTGTACACCATGATGTATGTGACAAGCAATTCAAATGGCGCGCTCTGAATCGATAAAATGAAGAAAAACATGCTCTTCAACTTCTATGAGTCTATTCTCTGATTTAGCAGTACAGCCTGGATATTAGCTTGATCATTTTTCTACATGTTATATGGGTAAAATACGTATGCGTAAGATACGCAAAGTTGTTCTATTATAAATTCTAATATTGCCTTGATATGCGGATATGAAAGGCTCTGGCCTCATTGGAATGTGAAATAAATATTTTCATTCCGTAGATTTGGAGATCCAACTTCAATGGGAGATTAGAGTTGACCTCGCATTACGATGAATGTATTCGATTCAGGAAAAATTGTTTTTCTGATAAGTGACACAAATAGCGTTAAGGATAGATAAAATATCCATATTCATAGTCGAAACTATATCTAGTTTACAGTACATCGACTATTCATCTTTAATAAGCGATCCACCTGAAGGAGTTCTGTTGAGAAACAGTACATCTAAACAATTCAAAGAAAGAAAGATAGGTAAGATTTGGATAATATACAATGAAAATTACAGTTTAGTGTTATTAAAACATTATCAATATTTCTGGAAAATTTTGAAGCAGCGTGTCAAAAACAAATATTCATATATACACGAAAATTAATTTTGTCAAGCATTGATGATTTCTAGGAAAAATTTTCGCGTTGAAAATGCATATCAAAAGCTCTTTTGTGTAAATCGGTGTAACCCAATACATCCATCATGGGCTATGGAACACGTGTACATCAACAATGTTAGCGATGTGTTATTTACCTTAGCACTATTCTATAACTACCCATGCCTAGTAATGGTCTTCCATGAATAGTATTAAAAATCATCAAAAACCTGATGAATCAATTGATCTTTCCATTCAAAAACTTACGTTTTTGGTTGACTATTGTGCGAACGTAAAAAATAAATTGACAACTAGAAAGAACGAGAAAGAAATAATTTTTACTGGACAGACATGAAATCATACTCATTCTTCATTTAAAGGCAGAAAATCACTCAAATTTGATAGGCAAAAACTATAATATTTAGAACTGAATACATGAAAGATCAGAGATCTTTAGAATAAAAATTGGTGATTACAACATTGATCTTAGAATTTCAGAATTTTGTGTATCGTATTTTCATTCAAATGAAATACCAATCAAGATAATATTTACACCGATACACGTAATAATTGTATGTATTATATTCTTATTGCTGTAGGTAAATACCTTTGTAGTACAAAAGCAACACTCGAATTCGCTAGGGAACTCATCAATTTTCTCGATTTTCTCGGATTCTCGCTTGTCTTTTCTTCTATCTTTTTTGTCTTCTTCCTACAAATGTTACATAAAAAATGACTGTGATGATTGTTACTGATTATGGAGAGTTAGTGATCACAAAATTCTCAACGATTTTTACTACTCGTGATGAAGAGAATATAGGATGACAGATTACTCACAAAAAGTGAAAGTTAGTCATTATTCGAATAAAATGGAAAAGGCAATCAAGAAATTTCATTGTAAATCTCATCTGCTCAGATAATCCGAATGATCATATTTTTACAAAATTCAACATTGACCATATTCAAAAAGTAGATGATAATTCTTCATTCTTCTAGAACACTGATGCTGTTTCTTCCTGAGCGAACTCAAAATTTCAATGAATAGATTCGTTCATAAAACAACCTCACAAATACAGGATGCTATTCGATGGAACGGAAGTTGTTGATCAGTAATTCCTCATCAAGTAGAGTGCGTTTCTCCAAACTATTGTGACGAAACAAATTTGCATTGTATACTTACAGATAGTGTACTTTCGAAGCAAGTATGAATTTTACTTCCGAATCGAAATGCTGACGGCAGTCGTTTATTTATAGAATATATTATTGAGGAATCAAACATGAAGTAGTAAATAATATTCCCCCACTCATCCTACAACATAAATACCTATCATCATGAACGAGCTCTTACATGGAGAGAAAGAACCTTCAGATCCCTGAAATGCCTTTTATAGTGAAAATCCATATCATGCAGTTGCAAGATATCCAATACTCATGAAAAGTGATTTTGAAGAGTGGAGCAGAAAATATTCAACGGAGGTCTCATTGCAACTCTCCTTATTTCACGTTCAAGCGAGACATTTCCCGTAGTTGTAAAATTCAACACGAAAGCCTCGAGCGCAGAGCCGTCAACGGCTGTGAATCAAATTACGCTTAAAAAGTTGAAAAGATCTCGACAATACCCTGTATTGAAAAAAAAGTGTCAGGCGAAGCAATAAAATCACAAGACTTTCTCATCATTGACCTATCCCATTTATTGACTCAGAAGCGAAAAAAGTGAGATAATTCTTTACACAATCAACTGTATCAATCTAAGCTTTCTGTGTCCTTTGATGTCTCACAATATTGACAGATCCACTGCTGAATTAGTTACTCTATTCCCATATCGTTTTAAAATCTAGTACAAGTACTTATTTCAAGCTCATTTTCTAATATTTTTCAACTCCCAATAATCAAAATCTAATCAGAGAAAATGTTATACTTCAAGGAAAAAATCTGCATTTTAGGATATCATTTTATTTCTCCAACTAGATGCATCAAATATCAAAACAGCACTTTCATGTATTTCAGCTACCTCACTTCTGAAAGTTATTGTGCATTTACTCGATATACTGCATATTGTGAGTTGGAAAGTAGTAGAGAGTACGTGCTGACGTTCCATTGCACTTTATCAAACAGAAATCCACTGATTTGTACCCGCATATATTCACACGTGAACTTACTCTAAAACGTGTATAAAAGTAATAGTTTCTTGTTCTATGACATTCATTATGTAATTTAACTCACTCATTCCACTCATTCTATCAATGAAAACATTGACTCGACTGAGAAGTGATTTGCGATCCTCGTATTGTTAATGACTTTACCGCATTGAAAGAGACCGCATGGTGAAGCTTTCAGTTTCATAATCTTATGGTATCATATTCTGCTAATATCACATGGTTACGAAACTCTCCAATCTTTATACAGCATTTTAGATTCTGTAGGGCAGGCGAACTGTATCACGTACGAATTCTTCAATATAAACAAAAATTTTATCAACTCGATTTCATGTTTCAATAATTTCCTTTAAATCAACCCAGTCTGTGATTCAATCTGGATTTGGTAAGTTCATGATGCAACTATGATTAATGGAATGTTCTATATATTTTACGAAAAAGAGTATGAATTTAGATGAATTTTTCACCATAACAGAAGTTGACGAGCCTCTCAGCCTTCTTCGCAGTATTCAACGAAGAAAGTTGATTCCAGTAACATGGGCGAGGAGTCCATAATATTGATTATGCGTCCCTTATTTACTGATAAAATTATACCTCAGACCGGAGGTACTTTGACCACACTTTATTTTTGCTCCAACTTTTGGCTGGTTTGTCTAACAACTCCTTGCAGGGTTTCATTTCAATGGTAGTACGCACAGCCCTTATAAGACCTCGCAGACAATGTAATGAAACTGCCCAGTCAAAATTTGGAGTGAGAACTGAAAAATAGCCAAAATAGCCCTTGTTTGCGGTAATAACACGTCCTCAGTATATTTCACAAGATTTTAAACGCTTTCCTATTGGTGCTCTATTTACACAATTCATTAAAATCCACGAATGATTTCTCTATTGATATTTCAATATCGAGGCGCATTATACAAAATGAGTCATCTGTGTGTTGTACTTTTAGGCACAAATTGGGACTCCTTGTTAGGGCATTTCTAGATCTTTGGTTGTAACTCATTCATTCTTTCCAAACTAGAGACATTATGTATTTCACACGGTGTTCCCGTAACTTTCTCCGCCTATTCAAGTATTTCTCATCTTATTGTCGACCCAGTCACATATTTAATGAGTCATATGATTGACTGTTGTTTGAGTATGCATAGGAAATTCTTTTTTTCTACTTTCACTCATCTTTTGTCCTCACATACATATTATGCAACCAACGTCACAAAGGTATTGCTATTCTAAGTTGAATCGTTTTTAGATTTTCGGTTTTTTTCTTCTACTTTACAAATTGAGAAGATACTAATCACTAAAAACAGAAGGAAAAATATGACATATATTAACTATTCAATTCAAAACAGCGACATTGCTGTGACGTCAGCGCATTATAATATGTGAGAGGAACCGACGAGTGGGAATTGAAGACAAGTAATAAATGTGAATACTCACTCGACAATCAATAAGATTGCTCGTTAGAGATGTAATTGGATTATGTTATCATTTGAAAGACACTTTAGGAGGTGGTAAATTCACTGAAGAGCCGTGTCAAACAAATCATCAGGAGAACACTGTAAAAAGTTCTGGTCAAAAACCTCAATCAGTGGTTGAAGTTAATTTTCAGCCACTGGTTGAATTTTGAACCGGGCGGTTGACACTTCTGGCTGAATTTTCAAACACCTTTTTATAGTGTATGGCTCATAAAATTGCTCGATTAATTTATCCCGCTCAACAATGATAATACGACTAAAAAGATAGTTCATTCCAAGAGATCATAATTTTGAGTCAACTTATATTTTATGAGTATAGCTTATTCTTTTGTGCAGAGACCAGAATCAATAAAAAAGTCATTCCGATAAAAAACAGTATACAGGAGAAGACTCCTCTATACATAACGTTTGCTACCCTACATTGTGCCAGTATTATTTCTCTTGAGCTTCGACTCATCTGCTGATTTTATACCTAGAACCTCCCTCACTTTCCCAGTTCGTCCCAGAATTCTTTTCATTATACTGCATTTATCACTGCTTCGTACAATTTTCTCGTCACCTGGAACTTTCTCTCAACCGTTAGAGATCCTCATCGAGTATGGATTTCCGCCCCTGCAAGGTAAGAGTTTCAAACTAACATTTAATTCTTACTGAGAAAAACGACTGCAATCCGTTGAAAAAAGCTTGGAATATCATAAAACTCTCGTGACGACTCGATATTGGTTGTATGAGTATTTCTAACGAGCTCACGCTCTGCCTACTATAACCACAACAATCCATTTTTGGGAATTTACATCGTGTAATATGCAGAATCAATGCGAATCAGGAAGTATGTCATTTTTATAAATCAATTCATTTCCATCTTAGGGTGAGGATGTATCGTAAAAATTCAACCGAAATAGCCCATTTACTCTATGTGAGATTTTGAGACGAAAGCTGTTTCAAGAAGGATTACTAGTGAAGCAAAGAACCGCACAACCAGAGCGAAGATTCCCTTCCTCCTAGCTGATGGAGAAATTCGAGGATATTTCCATGAACATGACGAGAAATCCCTTTTCATCGTTTATTTGACGTGACGACGCGGCGTGAAAAAAGCTTTTTCTCATGCCGCGTCGTCACGTCAAATATTATTGATCTGTGGCGACCATCGTTAAGACATGATACAGCTGGACCAATGAAAACATATCTCAATGTAATAATGGAATTCTTGGAATCTCGAAGAATGAGTTTTGGAGCCATGACGGGGTGTGTTGCCCATTGGTATTGATTCTGAGACTTTCACGATCTCAAACCATCTTAATGTTCGATAAACCAGGCGAAACTGATTAAGCAGATATATCCCTCCGAAATTTCGCTATCATCCACGCGATTGATCAATGATTAAATTTTACATTATTCTCTAAGGCCATTACACAGATCTGCTGAATTTCATACCATTGTACTCGTCTGTTTTTCGTTGATGCTCCAAACGGACGGATCAAAATTGCTGAATGAAGGTCGAAGGCTGATTAGTTGATGTGAAATGTTATGATACAGTGTTGATGGCTGTTACTATAGGATGAGTGATTTCTTCTTTCGGCTCATGAGAATGTGGCGAAGTTATGTCCTCTGATGATTTCTGAAATCGTTGAGATAGCCTTGTTTGGTTGTGTCAAGATCATAAATGGTTTCGGATTGAAATGTGATAATGCGAATGTTGATGAAACTCAAATGAAGCATTG
>JAPYYZ010000821.1:0-18462 GCA_030522705.1 Eretmocerus eremicus
AATTATAACTATAAGGTGATGGTATGATGATAGATTATAAGTATAAATTATAGATAATTCTGCCTTGCCACTACATAATCTTCTCTTTTTGGTCACTGTGTATTATTGCTCTTGAATCCACATTGAATCAATTTCTCCCGACAAAGTTTCAACATCAGCACTTGAGCCACTTAATTGCAAAAGTTGAAAATCCCAATCATTTTAGAATTCGTCTCGAGCTGTACCTTCCGGACCTTATATCTCATTCTCATTTGTTGAGATGAGTGAATGAATGATGTACAAGCGTAGAGCATTACGCGCATCCGGTGCATCTCATTTTGACGCGGCGCCATCGAGGGGTGCTCAGACGTACCAGCAACGACGTCGTTGTGGTTTCGCGGAATCCAATATTTGCGCCTCTGACTTCGCTAAATACAGATGCTGTGCTGGGATTTGACTAGCCAAGTACAGATATTCGACGTCGTTGACCAAACAGGAAAATTTATGAGCATTATTGTCGTGTAGTTGTTGGAGATAAAGGTCCACTATTAAATGCATAAGTATTTATAGCCGAATCGACAGAAGTTTTCGTTTGACAAATATAATGTACCGGGCTGAACTCAAACTCCACACGATTCGTATACGAAATATTTCAAATATGCATATTAGTTGAAATTTTTTTTGGATTTTTGGAGTATTTGTAACTGATTTGTGGGCAGTCTTAGATCCTGCGAGGCCGAAGGCTCTCGGCTTACAGTGTTTTGGGAAATCTTCACTCCTAATGGCGAGTTGAATTTAGTGGTTTGCTACTTTTTATGAATGCTATTCCGAGTCATTGATTTTGCACTTGCGTGTGCGTACTAATCGAAACTATTTTTTCCAATAGATTTCAGTGAACCTCAAACTATAATCAGCTGAGATGCGCTTAATTGTAATGAGTAGTGTGGAGCAATTTCTATTTAAAAAAAATAAAACTTTTGTCACACACCAGTCTTTGAAAGAATTCAGGAATGAAATATGGATTATTTTGAGTCAGAATGAAATAGGACAACTTCAAAAAGATACCCGACTAGCCTCAAATTCCATTTTGTCTCCTCCAACAAGGTATTGTGACGTGGTGCGAACACGGACAGATATATCTATATCCGTCCGGTTCTCGTCACGTCTCCTGACGATTCCTCTCCGACGGTCTCGCGAGCCGCGCGACTCACTCGAGCGGCTCGTCCCCCATCGCAGATGCATCGTCAGCGTTTTGACGGAACTACTCGCATTCTCCCCACTGAATTTCTTTGGAAGCGCGACTCGTCGTCGTCAACGACGAGCCACGCCGCGGACAGACCGCTTCGACCAACCAACTTGAGTAGATCACTCCTCTCGCTCGACTCCTTGTTTAATTATTAAAGTCACCATTACCTCTCTATAACCCGTGTTCTTTCTGAAGGTCGAACACTCGCCTCGTAACAGTATCCAGACCGCTTGCAGAAAGTTCCTCTCGCATCTGGATCATATTCTCTAGATGACAAAATAACTCACACATCTTTCACAGGTATCATCACAACGTTTAAAACGGTATCTTGTATTGGTGGAAAGAAACCTATGGGATTTCGCTCTTTTTGAATCTGAATAACTCAATTCATACACGCCAAGAGTTCGTCGCGCGAGGACTTAGAATTTGGAATGATCTTACCATCATAGACGAATACGTCCCTTTTCGAATTCATGAACAACCTAATAACTCCACAACAGATCGAGTTAGCTTTTATCTCGAAGTATCTTGCAACCTTCTCAACACGAAGAATATTCCTTTATCGAACATGAACAGTTCAATCCTTCCAGCAGCCCAAGTTCAGTATCATCAATTTATCACGGGCACACTTTTTTGCTGAAAGCTGTTCGATGAAAATAGTAAAATGTTTGCAAGATCCCAAGTTTCAAGCTGTGCAGCGCGTTTTACATTTCGGAAGGCTCGCTCTATCATCCTTTCTGTGTTGGAAGGCTGTTATTGTCAGGCATTAATTGACTCTTCTGCCATTTGATATCCTTTTTGTTCCCCTCTCTAATTGAAATTTCGTAGTTGTATTAATCGAGTTGATGTGTTCCTCTTTGGACTGATGAACTCACCACTTGGATGATCACAGAGAATTCGCATTGAGTTTAATCCTTCCTCGTCGATTATCCTCAAATGCACTCAATTATTTGTCGGATAAATTATTCTCTGAAAGCAAAACAACAACTGCATAAAATTGTGATATGGTACAAGTATTGTCAAAATGTTGTCAACGCAGAATATAGATCTCTGCTCCTGTTAGGTATAGCTACGGGAAACATTCAATTGAGAGGGAAACTACACCATGGAGTAGACTCGTTTGGACTTTAGTCACAACCATTGGGGTTCAAAACTAGTCCAACTGTTTCTGTCTGATGCAGAAAGCGTGGATTCACGAGCAGTCATTATGCACATAGTAATGAGAAAAACTCATCAATAGTACAGAAGTCACAGATTCTATCAAGATTTTCAAATCAAAATATTCGAGTATATCGAATCCCGCGCTTACGATATTTTTTGACATTCTGTGTGTGAAAGTTGACTTTTTACACGAGACGGCAACTTTCACTCACAGATTGTCAAATTGTACATTATTGCCCTGGGTACGTTCGCTCATTTCGGGAAATAAGTCCGCCGCGCCCGAAATAGTCGTGCGAGCACGGGGCAATAATGATTTTTCATTATGAGAACCCTAATACCGCGTTTGAACCCGGAAGTTTTAGGTTAAAATGACGAAAAAGCATAGTTCGATATACGGGCGTAAAACCTATTTTTCGTGTCCTAGTGATAATTCCGAGTATCGCTTTCGGCTCGGGCTGGAAACACATCACTCGGATGCGAAACAATGTTTTTACGCCCTTCTATCGAAATATTTTATTAGAGTAAGAGAGAGTGATAAAAAAGTTACAAACGAATTTTTTCTTCCAATTCTAAAGAGACTTCCCTTAAAATTCAAGATTCATTTTGCCGGGTCTCATTGATTATCATTGATAAGTCCTTTGATTTGACACGGGTAGATCAATGTCGTACTTTGCAAATGAATCGATAAACCGAGAGATCAATAATTAGCAGAGACGCGCGTGACGCGAGTTAACTAGCTTTGGAATGGGATCCAAACATTTTAATTCAATCGACATAGTTTCGCATTCAGCAGCAACTTTGTAATCGAGTAGAATGCCGAATCGAGAGGCGGGAAAAAGAGGAAAAAAAAACAGAAAACTTTTTCTATGAACATCTCTTTGCACTGGTGAGCCACGATAGCTGGGGGCAGCTGAGCGCGAGCGATGCCTCGAGCTTTTTTCACCATTTCCAAACTTTGGCATGGGACGCGGTCAAAATGACATGCTCGATCACTATTTCACATTACTCAATCGAACTTCAGAGGGAGTACAGCTTTTGTGCCTTTTCCAGTTTCTAACATGAATTTTTATTGGCTTCAGAAGATAAACGTGTATTGCTTTTCGGAATCTTCGATATGTAAATAAACATCTGTGGGGTGAGCGAGATTTTCATGTCATAGACCGATAATGAATTGTTCCAAGACTGAGTAATGATAGGCTAGGGTCCGTTGATGGTTCCGCTGAAATGGTTTAGGAAAATTGTAAACTGATGCTTTCCAAATTTTTCCCGTAAATTTAATAACAGTGACATTTCTCAAAAAATCTGGTCTCTTTTGACACCTCATTTATGTGAATCTTAACGGGAAGATACAGTTCTGTGAGTTTATTTCTCTGCTTCTTACGAAACAGACCATCAGCTAAATACAAACGTAAGAGCCGTGACGGGGAATCAAAGTTTCATTTTTTGATGTCAGTTGATAACTTTCAATTTGAATTCCATAGACAGTTACATCAAAGTTTCAGACTCGTGTATCAAAGATCAAATATTTGAGATTCCAAATGAGCGCGTCTCAGCTGAAAGTCTACGGTTCGGTAGAACCTTCGAAATGAGTATAGCTACGTTAGAATATTTTGATGTGAATTAAAGTGGGTACACATACCTCAGATCAAACGCAATCAGCCATCTAAACTCGCCTCTGCGTTGAAAATAACTCGTAAAGTTCTGCTAAGCGAGTAAGAACCCAAGGTATAAGCATATACAAAACGGAAATGGGAACCGCGCCCAAAAGTGTACGAATGCAGAGCGGATGCAGAGTCCCGCATACGGGCTCTCAGTTCGGGCGCTTGGTTCTATCCGGATCGGGCCTGGAGGTCAGCGCGAGCTCAATGTGAATAATAGAAGCGGCCGACGGCCAACACAGCAGCAGTAGCAATGGCAGCGGCTCGGCTTATATACTCCATCCGCGCAAATGACACGCTTCAAAAGCCGAAACTGCTGCAGCCCCTGCAAAGGCCGCGAGGCTCAAAGATTTGCCATATTCAAGCGCCGCCACGCCTCGTAGTGATAATTTCATCACGCTGGACCGTGTCTGCGTCTTTGTTGCACGAGGTTCAATTGGATGACGAGCTTTGCAAACTATTTGTACTCCGACGGATCTTCTCTGCTCGGAGTTTCGAAAATTTTCGTAGGGGCTACTTTACTGACGATAAGAAAAATTATACGGACGCTTATCTATTACTGAGATTTGAAGTTGAGAGCTGACATGAAGGATTGACACGGAAAGTACCCGTATTGTCGAGGACCGCCTGATCAGTTTCGCGAAATGAAACATTTAGTGATATTACGATTCGGCGCTTTTCATTTTAGGATGTACCCTTATCCATGCCTAATATTGCTTACGGGGATGCAGATTTTAGTCATCGAATGGTATTGATGTATGTAATCTCTGTTTACATGAGATGAAAGAATGCTCTGAAGAGGATAGAAATCAGAGCAGAAATCAAAACATAAAAACTCCACCACTTACTCGACATAGACAGTTTATTGACCTGGACGCTTAGGCGCACTTCGGCACTGAGACGGTTGATTTCCCTAGCGAAGCGAAAGAAATGAGTCCTCCGCGATTGAAATCACCGTGCAAACACGGGGCGATCATGATTTCTCAACAAGAGACCCCTGAGACAGCGTTCAAACGCGACAGTTTTACAGTAGACTCAAGAAAAAATTATGAATTTTTCAATAATTCCTTGAAAAAATGATAGAACTCATTCGTTCATCTGCGTCTGTGGTTGCATAAAAGTGGAAGAATCAGAAATCACGCTGAACAAATTTATATATATCATCGGCAGGAAGATTTGCATACCCTACGTTCCGTAACTTCATTTGACCTGAGAATAGACTGAATGAAGAACCACATCCGCATGTTTTATCTTTCCAGAGTCTCACAGTGCTGTTTTTATCTCCAATATCGATCAAGCGTCGATTCTGAGTTGGCTCTCATTTTACATTCCACCACGAGTTTTGCGATTGAATGGGTAATCATTCATCGATTTTCATGCGCATGAAAGAAATTATGCATTGATGGGAGGAAAAATACTCTACACCAGTCAATAAGATACTTCGCCAGTTCCCGTCATACAGTCTGAAAGATATTGGAGAGTGAAAATTGGCCATTCGTACTAAAGTAGGACAATATCTGCTAGGAAGCAACACCGGAAACATTTCTATTGTTCAAAAAAGTTTTTCTTCAAAATATTATTCTTGAAAGAAAGAAGGCCATTCGAGTTGAAGAAGCCTTTCCTTTGGAAGTCTTGAATTCTCCTCGGCGTCAGAAGCGAAATTCCGCTCGTGATTGAGTTTTTATAAAGTCATTGTATTTCGGGTTAACTTTGATATTCTTGATTGCAGGCTCCCGAGAATCGAGTTGAGTGAATAGGTCATATGTCCACCTCAGTCTATTCATATCTCAAATCTAAATCGGACAAGCATAAATAAATAATCTATCGGAAATCTTCGCGAATTGAATCGCTCGTTCAGACTTTAGACGTCAGCTTGCGTCAATATATATCTACGCGCTCGAAGACGGCGCATCGCAAGCTTTCGTGCGATGGAATGATTTATAAGAGACGCGACGCGTTGAATCGATGCCGGAAAGCTTTGCCTCGGTGCTCGACCCGGCTGAGATTTTCGTATGACGTCGATAGCGTTTTTTCATTGTGCCGCATCCGCTTCCTCTCTTGGCGGGATTTCTGTATGATTTGAGAGGCTTGAAAAGATTATGAAAGGATTTACTCTATCTCTCTGTGACTGACATGCTGAGGCCTCTATAGTGGGCCACCAGGTCTAATAGTTGATTTATAAATGACACTTTCAGAAGGGCAATTTTTGAATGAAAAATCAAATCCTAGATGTTTTTTGGATTTTGCGGATAGTGCTGATATTCATATTCAAACTTCTCAGTGACGTACCGTGTTTGAGCATCTTTTTAACCTCACAGCCTCTTGTCATCTCTCATTTGTTCCTTGAACAAGTGAAAGTGACTGAGTTTCGGTAAGTGAAGAAGGAGGGATAATTTCTCTCTCGCTTGAGGAATGATATTTTCGATTCATCCTCGAGCGAACGCTTTTTGCTCAGATTTTTTAGAGCAATGCCAAGCGAGCATTGATAGAGAATATTTTAGATAGTTTTGAAAAATGAAGTTTAGAATGAATCACTCAACCATAAATCATAATTCTGAATCCGATTGTTGACATCAAATATTGAGCACTATTTGAGGTCATGTAAAAGCTCTATCTTACCGACATTCATTATAAATTGATTTAAAATAAAACAAAACAATATTTTGAAAGAGCAACTCCAAGCTGCTTTGCGTATCGGTAGAATGAACTACTGTGTAAAATTTTGAAGCGATCCGCTTAAAGTGGTTGGAGTAATTTGAACTGTAGTATAATTATAATATATTTGCTCTATAGCTCAAATTGTTTCAAAAGCTTTCAACAAATCGCTTCAAAATTTTACTCTGTGGTTTATTCTACCGATACGCAGAGTAGCTTGGAGTTACTTTTTCGAAATATTGTTTTGGTTTATTTCAAATCAACTTATAATGAATGTCGATAAAGTAGAGCTGCTCCTTCCCTTAATAAACTGTCCCTTACATTTTTTCCTATTCTCTGAAATTCTGTATTCGATTGATCCAATTTTTATAAAATCTTCAGCCTAATTTCTCAATTATCTATCAAAGGACAACATGCTCAGCAGATTGTTCTACTTTCGATTCTATTCAAATCTCAAACTCTGCCCACAGAAATTCGCGTGATTCTCATATTTTGATTTGGGGTATTCATCTCATCCAGCAACTTGTTGCCCCATTTATTCAAAATTTACCTACATGGAGATTCACAATATTTTCGACTGACAGTCAGCAATCTATCAACTCACACGTAATTCAACCTACTTCTCTAATGCTATTCTTAGAATTCAGATAATTCTAGACTCTATTCGACGAGATCCCACGATCCCACTGCACTCCCTCAATTTACACTAGCCTCCTCAAATCTCAAAACTCGATTCTTTATCCATGGCTACATTGAAATTAGGCGTATTCTAATTGCCACCACAGAATTCAACAAAGCATGTACAATTCAATATCCCAAGCGAATATTCAAATTCTTGCGCTTTATACGATGAGAAGCGATATTCGACGATGTATGGATTCTGGGGCGCACTGACAGAGCTTGCAGGGCAACGAAATTTCATTCCTGCAGCAGAGGTCAGATTGCTAGAATATTCAGACTCGTGCCACTTAAATTATGAAAATCCTCTCAAACTTGTTATTTATAATGCATTCTGATGGCTTCCTTCATCCCGCGAATTACTCACTTCCCGTAGCGAGCGCGCCAGCCCATAACTCTCGAGATTATTCAGAAATATCAAATTCTCTTTAGAATGTGGAGTTAGAATGCTGCAGCCCGAAAAGAGCCGTATGCATATTGCGCGGAATAAAACGTCAGACAACAACGTGTTCTGCAATGCAGCCGAGATGAAGCACAAAGTGAAGTAAGGTAGACATACACAACTTGTACCTCTTGATGTTTCAAGCCATCTTGCTTATAACTTAGTCCCATCTCATTATTCTTGAACGTATCCGAACTCGTTTTGAAACTCACTTCAAGACCTATAATACAGTCTGAGATACACTGACAAGAGGAGGGCGCTGGATTTTGATGAAAATTTTTTTACATGCTTTGTAACCCAAAAAACGTACTTGCATTTTCCCGTTTCTGTGAATGGGTCCTCTAAGCTCCATGGAAAATCATCGAAGATTGGAAATATTGCATTGGTAAACCATGCACGACCATACACTCTTACTGAGCTTCCGAGAAACTGCAATTACCGACCTGCAAGTGTAGGCGATGAGTATGTGTCCCAAACGGCTCAAATATTCAAATCGAGACACAACAAACCAATCTTACTTGAAGGTTCGTAGTTGCAAGTTTTCGAAAGCTCAATGAGAGTATGGCCCTGTATGGTCGTGCATGGTTGTGCATGGTCTACCAATGCAATATCTCCAATCTCGGATGATTTTTCATGAGGCTCAGGCGGACTATTCACAGAAAAGAGCAAATACGGGTATGTTTTTTTGGTCTAAAGAGCGTGTAAAAAATTTTCATCAAAATCCAACTCCCGCGGACCAGGCCCTGTAACATGTCAGGAGAAAGAAGAAAAGAAGAAAAAGAAATTTTTCGCTTGTTCAGCTTCTATCGCAGGATGACAGTTGAATCAATTGATTTGGGAAACTATCGGTTTTTCGTGCCACATCATATTTTGCACGTCAGTGCGACGATTTTGTAATATTTGATAGCCATTTCCAAGATGAAAAAAAGGGATAGAATCAACATGAGTCAAACTGAGAGATTGTGGTTGTGAATTTCTACAAGCTCAGCTTGGAGTCGAATACCAACACACAGATCTCATATTTCTTATAAACAGAGATTAATATCTAACAGGTGTATTTTTATAAAGTCATCTTTTTTTACTTGATCTCTTAGTTTCTTGAGGAGAAAATGATGATATATTTTCTGTCAACAACATGTGATGACGCCTCAAGGGAGACCTTGTAAGTTGGACCGGCCAAGTATATCTGAATTTACGAAAAAATCATTCTTTGTGAGCGATTCAGGTGTTGAATACAAACAGCTTCTATCATTTCTCGCACCTAAACTAGCTCCCAATTTTGTTCAGAGAATCAAGCCAGCGATCACTCTGTAATTCGCCCCGCCTTGAGCTAGCTCCGCATAAGGGTAATCTACAATAAGGGGCTCAGATGCTAACATACGAAATGAACGGTTTCCGCGGACTGAGTGGTTCGCCTGAAGTATACGTGATTGGATGTGGTGATACGCATGGAAACAGACCGGGGTGGACTTTCAAGTCTGATTTTCCGGCTTTTCGCAGGCCACCGTGGCCTAGTGGATCTAGTCCTTGCCTCCCACGCGGAAGGCCAGGGTTCGAATCCCGGCCGGCACCACTGAGTTTCTTTTTTCATGTGCTTTTTACGGCGGTCTCGGTGGTTCGGAACCCACCTTAAACCGTAGATCCCCGTCACCGAAGGGAAATCGGTAGAAGGCAGTTGTTGACGCGCTGGTTGAGCCTAACTCAACCCCACGCACATGGGTGCCATTTGTATAGAGCTCAAAAGAGCAGGTGCCGAGACGTAAAACTGAGAACTTATGTCTTTCCGGGTTTTTGCCGCCAGACGCATCCTAAATGTGTGACGCTAACGAGCGGATGACTTGAGCGCTCTTTTGCGGTGGATCCAAGATTTCTCGCCGAGTTGAAAACACTGGGGAATGTTAGATACAGACCTAGAGCACACATTCGGACTAGGATTTTCAATCATATAGAGCGGGAGAACCCGTATTTCTCGAGTTTTCCGAAGAGTCCGCGATGTACGACGGTAGATCCGAGGGATGGCCGCCCATTTGATGAGTTGAGTAGAATCTGTACTCGGTAACAACACTTGGAATCGAAATTCTCGGAAAATACGGGTACTTCCGCTTTATATCGTTGAAAATACTAGTCCAAATGTACTCTGGGGCTGTATCTACCATCCCCAAGATTTTCTACCGAGGCACAAATGCTACTTGGCTCCTCAAATGGCCGCCCATCCCTCGTATTTGCATGCGTGCATGATTGCTTTTTCGGAAAACTCGAAAAATAGTAGTCCACTCGCTTTAAACGACTGAAAAAACTGGGCCGAATGTGTAATCTGGGTCTGTACCCAACCCCAAGCGTATTCAGCGAGTCACAAAATCTCAAAAATACGCCGTAGAAGAGCGTTGAAGTCATTCGCTTGTTAACGTCACACATAGGATGCGAAAAGCCGGAAAATCAGACTTTGGAAGTCTACCATGGTCTGTTTCCATGAGTTTTTCACCATCCCGAATTACGTATGGTTAAGGCGGACCACTCAGTCTGCCGAAACTGTTCATTTATTATGTTTGCGTTTGAGGCCCTTATTGCACATTACCCTTCAGCGGCGCTAGCTCACTGCCGAGCTAACTTCAGAGTAATGATGCAGCGTCGAATTTTGCCACTCTAAAACGTAGTTCCTCAAAGTTTACCGACCAGACATCAAATGAATGAGGAATCATGAAGATGAGTCGGATTCCAAATTTTTGGGACGACTTTTGCCGTGAGGATTGTCTGTGAAAGAATGAGGTAATGATTGGAAAAGTGCAGATTCTTATAATTATTGTTCTGCCGAGCACGTTTTGAGTGTATATGGGTGGTAAGTGTTTGATTTATCATTATCAGCGTGATTTGAAATCGCAGCAAGATTATACTGAGCATTGGACTTGGAACAAATGAATGGGAAGATGTTAGAGGCAGCCTCTCAAAAAGTGACTAGGCTCCACTTTCTGTGCAAAAGTGGTGCATAAATTTCGTAACTTCAAGAGAAAGATCGGGAGTTTTGAAATGAATTATGAATTGAGCAAAGAGATATTGAGATTGATTGAGTCAAAATGTTTGGAAACGGTTTCACTAGATTTGAAAGTGAAATGATTAATCGAAAAATCGAAAACTAACTTCCATACAGCTAGCAATATCAGATATGGATTCAATACATGGCAAAGCCTGGACTCTCAATACGAATCAGCTAATGTGGACGATTTATAGCTAAAAATCAGTTATTTCAGCTGATTTTTGGATGACTTATGCAAAAAAGCAGCTGAAACAACTGAATTTCAGCTAGAATATTTAATACCTTATTCATATTCAGAGAGAAAATTCCTAAGACTCGCATATGGGAAGTTGGGCACAAGCACCAAGCTGAGAGCACCTACTTAATTTTGAACTAATGTAGTGAGGGGTTGGAAATCAATGAGTTGGGGAGTTTCTTCCCAGAGTCACAAACAAAAACTCTGGGCGGCTCTAGAATCTTCAAAAAGGTTTTAGGAATCCAAGTGAAGTCCCAGAGACCTCGAATAGCAACTCGAACTCTTTACGTAAGTTAATGCTTCCGCTAATTCCTCGAAGTCATGATAATGTATCTCTTTTTGAATCAAAGTCTCGTTATATCTCCATTCTCTTTTCATCCGCGCTGAATGTTGATCAAACTAAATCTTGTACTATTTCCATCGGAGGAATTTCAGGCAGTGTTGGCTTTCGAAAGTGGAAAGCCGTCCCGTGCAGCTGAGTTGAGAGTCATTTCGCACCCATTTGACGTGGACAATGCAAACTTGGCATAGAGACGCAGTTAGTTTCGCATGAGATAAGTTGTTGAGGAGGATTCTTACCCGGTTTCACTCTCGAACGCTAACGCTGGACATACGCAATTTCCCAGGTTATTCGTTTGTCTGGATTCTGCGGAATTTATTGCCAAATTTTCATCTCAACAATTCACTAACGAAAAAGTTTGAAAAACGCGTCCTGTAGAACATCAGTGGAAACACATATCGTAGTGTAACAACTCTGATATTCTCTGATTTATCTATATTACCATTCGTTCATGATAGTAGTGATAAATTTGGTGGTGAACCAGGCGAGGGGATAAGAGTATGCAGAGGCGTGTTCAAGTCCATCATCAAAGATGACATTTAGAAATCGAAGATGCCATGTACCATATCGCGATTGTGACATTATGGACCAAGAACATTTATTTTATTACCCTCCCTTTGACCCCCTTGACGTTTCTAGAAAGTTAGTCAAAAGGTCTCAGGGCACTCTATTCATTCTAATTGGATTTTCACCACGTGTTGATATTGCGTTATCCCTTCTGTTTCTGTGGAAAATATTACTCCAGGAAACGTAGATCTCGAGGACCCACCCTTACCTCGAGAGAATATTATGAGTGACCAATGGTTATACGATAGAAAACTCCAATCCTTTTATAAAAAGAGTTACACTATCGTAATAACTCTGAAATGGAATAGAGGAACAAGGCCGTAATTTTCTTCTCGTCTGTTTTTTCCATTAGACATTTTGTGCAGTACTGGCGCACCATCTATCATAGACCGTCCTCTCGCGACCTGAGCATACAAAGATAAAAAATGTATGGAAAAAGTTTGCTGATAAAGTCAGTGGTCGGAGATGAAGCATTTTCTCTGCAAACGTAAACAAAAATTATCCATTACGAAAACTAAGATCCTCGTGGCAGGAAAAGATCTCCGAATAACGAATATCAATTGAATCCGTGGGTTTTCTGCAATTTCCGGTACACTTCGAGACGAGTTCGACAGTCTCGCAACAAATCGTGTACTAGGGAGGTAACATTTGTAATTTTATCGTCACTATTCGGTATGCGTTCTCTGCTTTTTCCATTGTCAAATTTAGAAATATTATGAGCACATCCAGGAATATTCTAATATCGTCGATACTCCCACCCATTTGTTCATCACAAAATTCTATGGTCCAAACAATCTCACAAATCCTTCGACTCGTATGTTACTATACCGAACGATTGGTTTTGTAAGGTATGTCTCGATCTCGGGATGACATTTGAGGATGTGAGGATAGTGCTCGTTTTCTCAAATTCGACAATATAATTTCCCAGACAATGAATTCATGTTTCTTTGAAGCAAAACTTTTTTGTCATTCACAGCACCCACTCCCTTTTCTTAATTGATTCTTTCACTCGATGGGCATGTGATTCTCCCCAGGCCAATTATATCCATTTCAAAAATTGATGTGAGAATCCACATTGAGACGCCTCGTAAATTCTCACGTGGGTTTTCGTGGCAGAAATGAATTCCCGAGAATAATGTTAGAAGGAAATTCAACTCGAAGGGTCAAGATGAAAATTGATGTCGGTCATGTTTGGTTTACCGCAGAATTTCTCAATCATTTTCACCCATCGAGTGATCATTATATCTCTTTCAAGTCTGTTGGAAAATTGTGAGATTAGCATGAAGTTTCTTGTAGATTACGACAAGAAGGTTTGGAGAAAATCTGCAATATCACATATTAAGCCCAGTTCAAGGAATTTATGAGAAAATTTGGATCAATTCCTTATTGTTTCCTATCATACTGTACGGATCTTTGACCGCAAAAAATAAAACGAGCATGACGTAAGTTTAAAATTTTGCGTCAAGTCATACAGTATTGTTATCCATAGATTTCAAATGTCGGATTCCTTGGGCTACTCCTGGGTTCTATTCTAAGTGATGAGAAATCGATACAGAACCCCCTTACAGACTCAGGAATCTGTATAAAATGTTGCCTCCGGAATTTCGACCAACCGATTCACTCTATACTATTTTTACTTGCCATTCCAAAATCTTCCGGATCAAAGTATCTGCGACGCTCAGAAAAAATTTCGGCAAAATTAAAAAGAGTGGGTTAGCAAGGTAGAGATGACAATTTTTCAGAGGTGTAGACGTTTGGGTAATTTCAACCGTCATTTTTGGAGTGTAATGCATACACATAATTGGGGAGATATTCTTTCCCCTATCCAATTATTTTCGGGAAACATTAATCGGGGTAAAAATTTCCCGCACCGCCTTGAAACTGCCTCCACGTTTTCCGCGCAACAATAGCGAGGGCTCGGCAGTCGCGATTAGCCACGCCGTCGCGCCGACGCACCAACAGCCAGACGTAAAATCCAAGTACCCGCCACCACTCGTACACGCTACTCAAACGAGCACAGTCGTTTCTCTCAAAAGCGCGTCCGGGTTACCAGCCCGAGACGTGATATGCGCGGCCAGCTCGCAAACCCTACCTCCGCAGAAGGAGGAGAGAGAAAAGAGAGATAGGTGTGAGAGAGAGAGAGAGAGAGAGAGAGAGAGAGAGAGAGGCGCAACAGTGCGCGAGTTCGCGGCCGTGAGCTTTGACCCGGTGACCCCGCGATGCGAGCGCGTGGGTCTGCGCTGCCGCTGTTATAACACGGCCTAGGAGTTCCCGGCGGCGCGGCACAGCTCGCTCACCTCTGCTGCCACCGAGCGCAATCGATAGCGGCGCACGGCGAGCGCTTGTAGCCGGTCAGAGCTAAACCTGCATATACCGCGCCCTTTGCTCCGAGCCACTGCGACCCTCCACCTGTTTCCCCAACAGGTAGCTTTAGCTTGTGTATTAGGCTCCAGCGGCGGAAGTAGATTTTTAAAATTCGCCGCGCTTTGGAGAGCTCGTTTTCCGTTTGCCGATTCAAGCCGGGTCAGGGGTGTACGTATTCTGGATCAAGAGAATTTCGGATACCAACGTTGTTGAATTTTCTAATTTCTTGAGGAGTTTTTGAGATCTTGCAAAGATCGTGAGCTACGCCGATTCTGAAGGACTTTTACGTGACTAGAATAGGATGTACCCTTCATATTGGGACCCGAGGCTATTGTGTGCGCCGTGCCGATGAATTTGCGCGAGCTGTAGAGCTTTGCGTCGAATGTCGCAGGTGTGTCCCGGTTATGTCTGACTGATGGTTGATATGCACTACTGCAACCGGAGGTATGATTTGTGGGATAGCGGTACTACTGCGAGTGGGGAGATTCGGATTTCATTGTTGTGAGATTTGGAGTCTGTCATATCTTCATGACTAAATGACCGACTCTGGAGACTAAAAACGGTTTGAGTCCATTTCAGATTTCCAAAAAGTCGAGTCGGCAATTCGAAATTTGGCTTAATTGATGCTCATCTTTCCCGACGTTGGGATCGCACAGATGAGCTGCCCTATCGATCGATTCATCAAAATTTTTCCAAATGATAACCGCTGATGGAGACTGCCCATAACATTTAAGCTCAACTTTTTGAAAGTCTGATATAGACCGACGAGGGGCGACAATGGGGTCCGGGTCACTAATCTTCACCAAAATTTTTTGACAGACTCGTACTACCGAAAATATGAAGAATCAAAATTATCTCTGACAAGTGGATGTTCTGTCTAGAGAAATCTGCCCAAGAACTTTAGTATTAGAAGCGTAATTAAATAATTTATGACTCTTTTATACGGGCCTTTTTATATGGCCTATGCTAAGATTTCTATCTGTATCTTGGGGTCGGAGGCCGATGTAACAGAGATAATGTAGATTCTTAAATTGATTGATTTTTCTACACTGTAGAAGAGTTTTGGTAAAGATTGGTGACCCGGACCCCGCGGTCATCCCTTGTGAGACAGTCTAGATCTAAAGCCATTCGTACGGCTGATCATTAGAATTCGGCGAACCAGTTTGAAGCCAAAATATGAGGCTATGGGTATGGAATTGACTGTTTTCATTCTACATATTTGACAATTAATTGAAAATGGACTCCGTCCACTAGGAAGTTATGATTCAAGATACTGAGAAGATTTCATGTCTTGGGACTGGACAATGTTTCACGACCTCTCATATAGTCGGAGATTTCTGTAATGGATCTGAAATATGTGTACTGAAGAATCCTTCATTATTGAGAAATCCTTTCCTCTAAAATGATCGAAATCTCACGTTTGATACAACTTCAGCGGGAGTGTTGATCTGTTTTTTTGCTCAAACTCACACCCATTAATCTAGCCAATCAAGGCATCGGTCTGACGTGAGAGTCTCTTGAAGCAAGCAAACTTTGGTAAAGGTTCGTCTTTGTCTTTGTCAGCCACCCAAAACCTTTGCATCGACTCCTAATGCCCCTTTTAAAGATTGTCTAATATCTGCCAAGCCAATCTTGTATGAGACAAAGGATGAATTTAGCAATTACTATAGACATGTGAGAAGATTTAATTCTCTGTATCCCAGGAGAGAATCTTATGGTATTCAATGCTAACATTCTTGATCTTTGGAAGGAAGCAAGCAACTGAGATTAAGACCTAACTACGCATACCCTCAGGCAAGTCAAGACTCAAGGCCAACTCATCACGCAGTTAATCCGGCAAAGCTTCTGCAAACAAGGATGGATCGCTGAGAGCTTTCGTTAATTGATATGCGAATATCTTGGCCCTATATGCTCACGAGCTGGCAAATTCCTTGGTAACTAACTTTGCTTCAAGTTCCATTTCGAGACATATTTTTATGACACTTGAGTTGGGACTGACTTCTTGATCCTGTTATTATAATGTTTTAATGGTGAAATTATGGCCATTACTTGAGATTGTTTGCTGATATTTATGTTTACCGAAAATGATATGATTATAATTCAGACGTCCCTCTTTGAAGATATTATAGACCTCCGTGTTTCTTCTCAAATGAAGATTGATACAAAGAAAAGAATTCTCAGAACTTAATCTTTAGAAACATACGGTCGTGAACGGTATTCAAAACGAAAATCTTTCAGTCAATCAGTCGCGTATAGCAGTCTGAGCAGTGTCTCATTCCAAAATTTCCCCTTCGTAGTCATTCTTTTCGCATCGAGAATGAATCGCCATTCGATTTTTATTATTTTTCCATCTATGAAGATGTTTGAATCAATCATGAGTGTCACGGGAGTAAGACTTGATGAATTTTTTTTTATGGAATCGGTTATAATTCTCTCGTCTTCAGCATGATAAGTATTTGTAGAGATGTGGTGCTCATTGCCAGTTTCACACTCATATCGACGACTGTAATCAAATGATTATGACCTGATTCCGTTGTAAGGGCGCTTTTGAGCGAGGCTGCACTGTAATACTACCGTTCCGAGCAGATGCATCGGACTACAATATCTGAACTTCCATACAGGTACGATCGGATTGTTGACAACTGATACACAACGCATTCTGATACAATAACTTCCTCGTTGAATAGCGCAAACAGATGGAAGCATCGTTACATTCATGGGTCTGATGTGAAGGCATCTACTTCATCAAACTCGTCTCTATTGGGTGAATTTGAATGGAGTTGCTTCTGAACTATGAGGCGCTTATCAAAGGAATGTATCTAAATGAGTCCATATTTTCCTTCTACTAATTCAATCATTGCTTCGATCGTGCAGGTGTATACTTACATCTTTGGCTTTTATATGATCCATTACACCAGAATTATTTGTGGGGAATTTTATAAAAGTAAGTAAGAACACAGATTGATGATCTATTGATGATTTACATATAGATTATGGCGGGATACCAAACAAACATAATCCACATTCCGCAGCAAAGTTACGATTTGCATTCATTTTTCAAAACATTCAAGGGCATCCGATTTCACGCGGAATATGTTATGAGAATGAGTTCAAGCTTTATGAAATATGAAGTAATACAAAGAGTTGAGTCATTCATGCTTGCCAGTAAACAACATTTTTGAAAGACCCGGTTTTACATCAATGCATTCGAGAAATAGATTTTTAAAACCAGAATTCGAAGCATGTAGGTGTGTTTAATGGGAACCATTTTCCGCAATTATTAAAAATGATGTAAACCACTTTTACGCAAAGACTGAAGTAATGGTAAAAATCCCAATTCAATCGAAGGAAGGACAGTCTGCTTGTTTTCATTCAAAGTCAAGTTCGTGACCACTATCATCGGAGACTTCTGAGATGTGCCAGCTTGATTAAGAACTCAAAAAACTCAGAAAACAATTGATGATAATCGTCGGTACGAGTCAAATGACACAATTATCTGAAATAAGTTGGGAAAATCTTGCAAAACCTTAGTAATTCGACCATCAAATGATCTTCTAGTATGATGGATACTCTATTGGTGAAAGCCAGGTGACGGTAGACAGTAAAAAAAATCCTTGCACCGTTTGAAAGATAAAACTTTCGATGGTAATTTTTTGAATCAATCCATTAATACGCGTACTAGCTCATCATGCCACGAGTCACCCTGTGTGAAGACACCCTGTGTGAAGATATGACAATGAATTGCTCACCAAATACAGTCTACATGAATTTAACTCTTAGTGAGAATGAAAATTGTAACGAAGTTTTTCTAAGGTAAAGTGAGCCAAGAGTCTTCAGTCTCGTGGCCATCTCGAGCCACCTTTCAGTACAAACAGCTTGCAAATATTGATAGGATTCATTGAATCTTTTTACTCAATGAGAATTGATATGTGAGCGATTCTACCGTAATTGGATCCTCATCATTAACTCCAATCTGGCACATCGTATTCGCTAATTCTAAACTTTCATCCAGTTATCCTTCGATGTAAATTGATTAGTCAAGATTTTTTGCGCATACAGTGGAATCTGAATTTCACGATCTCTCGATTAAGATGTAACCTCAAGAT
>JAPYYZ010000823.1:0-17810 GCA_030522705.1 Eretmocerus eremicus
AGCTGCAAGTACGGCGGGACGAACGAGTTCGCCGAGGCATTGCACCGAGCCTCCGGCTAGCCGTTCGTTGTACGCGGGGGAGTCGACGTCTCGTGCTTGATCCTCCTGAGATGACTAGGCTGCGCTACCCCGCCACGGTGTGGCCCACGTCATATTTCTGTTTTTTTTTTCGTCCAACACTCTCAAAATTGTGCTTTTCTTCGTTCGATTCATGGATTTTTGTGACAAATACTTTTCGGAATTGAGCGTCTCCCGACATGACGAACGCATCAAGAGTTCATCAGAGCTAGAGAGAATGTCGAAGGAAACGATGCTGAATTGACTTCGGTTGTTAGATTTCGAGTAGGTTTGGAAGACTTGTTCATTTTATTAATCAGAACGTTCAATGGACTACTGATCAGACCTCTGATGACTATGAATAGACTTTTGAAAGTTGATATCATTCCATCAATTGTAGCCCAGCAAGATGAGCTCCGAAATCCTGAGAGTGTAGGCAGATAGTCGAATTATGAATGGGATTCATCACCTGAACGCTTCGCTCCATTTCCATTGCAAATACGGGGACATCTAGTGATCCATTGGCAACGATCTCCAACCGTATTTTATATCGAAACGGAATTTATCTCTCTTTTTGAAAGCCATCTATCCCGGGATTCACAATTCTGCATCAATCCCGCCAGCCCTCCCATTCAATGTGTGGAATGGTAGGATATCTCTTGGATCTTGATCGTGTTTTCGATTTCGCAGGTGGTATGGTTTCAACAACAACATGAGCGGAGACGTGATAAGAGAGACTCCCAAGCACCACTCCCTTCTCTACGTGACCGTGCGTCGTTCCTCTACACTCATGATTCAAAGAAAACATCGACTACCAACGATTACGGGAGGGATCGTGGGATTCTCTCCCAAAATTTCTTCACGGACCCTCTCTTCAAGGAACAGTGGTATTTGGTAAGTATCATCCTGATGGCTTGTATGGATGATTCGACGTGAAAGGAATAGTCGAAAAAGTGATATCACTAATTCTCTTCTATTTTTGATCATCTCTATAGCTTAAAATATGAATTGTTCATCATTTCCGGGGTCCCGAAGGAATTTCTCGGTCAGCTGGCGAGCAGATTAATCTCGTTCTTTACTGAAGGAAGATTAGTAACACCTTTTCTTACTAAAACTATTGTAGCTCGGACTTGTAAGAAGATATTACAACGTAGGTTGGTGCATCTGGAAGATGATGAAACTGTCAGAAGTAGATTCAATAATATTAATTTGATCAAGTGACGCGTACATGTAGAGTAACCCGTGAAAGTACTTTCAGGTTTTGAAAAAGTTGTCAGTACACTTTTTGCGATGCAAAATTCGATCTTTTTTCGGACGGAGAAGTTTCTAAAGTGGTTATTTGGGGGTTCAGATAGGTTCCTTTGCAATTTCTCAGGAACAGAACATCTTTTTTAGTGCTTTCATGGCGCTAAATCATGACATAACAATCATATCAGACTACAAAGATCTAATGACTGTTCGTGGAATTTTTCGCGAAACGATGCAGGAATCGAGCAAAGCGCAATATCTTCGGTTGCGCCCGCCTCGAGTGCTAACTCATACCAGATCCCCCATCATAACGGTAGCACAGCCACACAAAGAAAAATGTCTGACCTAACTCACAGATTATGATACCTTCATGTTTTTGGGGTCGCTGAATCCGAATCCGGGGTCAGTTTGGTCCCAGTACGTCCAGATGTTGACATAACCTCAAAAAACCAGGATTTCACGAGAGTACTCGGAGTTGGTAATCAGACTACACTCACTCGGTGTTCTTTCACTATCTTCGTATTTTCGGAGTCGCTGAAACCGAGTCCGGAGTCAGTTTGGTCCCAGTATGTCGAGAGTCTGACATAACCTCAAAAAACCATGATTTTCTGAGAGTAATCGGAGCTAGTAATCAGATCACATTGGATTTTTCACTATCCTCATGTTTTTGGAGTTGCTGAATCCGAATCCGGGGCCAGTATGGTCCCAGCATGGCAGGATTCTGACTTAACCTCAAAAAACCATAATTCCCTGAAAGTACTCGGAGTTGGTAATCAAACCATACGCTCTTTCCCATCATCTCTATGTTTTTTTAGGTCGTTGAATCCAAATTCGGGGTCAGTATGGTCCCAACGTTTCGAGGTCCTGACATAACCTCAAGAAAAACCATGACTTTCTGAAAAACTCTGAACTGGTAATCAGATCACACTGAACTTGTCACTGTCTCCATGTTTTTGGGGTCGCTGGATTCGAATCCGGGGTCAATTCGGTCTCAGCATGTCGAGATCCCGATATAATCTCAAAGAACAATGATCTTGTTCAAATACTCAGAGCTGGAAACCTCAACGCTGCTTAGAATACACCAGTCCTATAACTCTTGGACCACAGAGTGCGATTCTGAAGCCCATTCGACTACAATCGAGAATTCAGCGAAAAATGTTCGGATGAAATTCGTGACATAACCTCAAAAATCATTCTCCGTTAGAAAATATCATACGTGGAAGTCTGACTATACTACTTCCAAGGTTTTGGGGGTCGCTGAGTTCGAATTTGAAGTCGACCCACTTGAATAAATCAGACATCTGACATAACCTCAACAGACTGTAGTAGATGCAGCCAGTCGTATTTTTGACTCAGAATCGTACTTTTTCAGCAACATATCAAAGTTATGAGAAGTCGGAGGTGAGACAAGAATATCATAACAGATTTTCGTCGAATACTGAAGCAAAACTCACCCAAATATAACAAAACCTCCTACACTCGTCTAAAATTCACCACAAATCTCACATGGGCTCTATTCTTCCTTGATGCTATAGCGGGTCCTCTTATCTTCGAGAGACCTATGCAAAGTCTTGCGTTTTCTCCCACTTTTTAGTAGATCTCGCTCCAGCATCCAACAAAAATCTGCCATCGTGTTGACGTCCCATTTTCCTTGACAACGGGTTCCATAACCTTGACATCATGTTTTCTGAGTTCACATTCTGACTCACTGAGATAAATCGGGCTCAAAATTTGGACTCAGGTAGCCATGAAATATTGGCGTTGCATACATCGTTGACAAAATCCGAATACTTTCATTGAAGCATAGCTTTTTGGGGTTATATGAGCATGCTGACGCCAGAAATTCCCACAGAGTTGTGATCAACTGTGTTCATGTTGATGGAGGTACTTGCTGGGATTGATTTTCCGCGGAATTTGAATTCAGCAACCCAAAAATCTTGCAGCTTGAATATTCTTATCCCCAGCTCCAAACATCTCCATCAAATTGTTGATTTTTGAGGTTATATCAGGATATGAAGATTCTGGGACCAGACTGACCCCAGATTCGGATTTGGTGACCCCAAAAACATAGAGATAGTGGAAAATTGACTAGGGTCTGATTACCAGCTCCTAGTACTCTCGTAAAACCATAGATTTTTGAGGTTATGTCAGACTTTCGACATGCTGAGATCAAACTGACCTCGGATTCGGATTCTGCGACCCCAGAAACATAAGGACACTGTGGACGTGAGTGTGATCTGATTACCAGCACCGAGTACTCTCGTAAAATCGAGGTGTTCTGAGATGTGAGGATCTTGACTTGCTGGGACCAAGCTGACCCCGAACTCGGATTTAGCGACCCCGAAAACATCAAGATAATGGAAAAGTTGGTATAACCTGATTACCAGCTCCGAGTTTTTCCGTGAAAGCATAGATTTTTGAGGTTATGTCAAAATCTCGACGTGCTGGGACCAAACCTTCTCCGGATTTGAATTTAGCGACCCCAAAACGTAAAGGTATCATAGTCTGCGAGTTAGGTCAGAGCTTTTTTTCGTGTAGCTGTGATAATTTGACTGTATGTGTTTCGTCTGCCATCATAGCTCATTCTTAACTTCAAGCCACGCAGCCCCAATCTTCCAGCCGAGATGAAACTGTTGCGAGATTTTTCGGGCTCAATATTTAACAAAAGATGGATGAAATTTCCCATAACCTGCTGACCATCATCGATCAAAATACAACTAGTAACAATCGCATCGTAGAAATTGAGAGTCATCCATCTAGCTTCACTACAATGATCTTAGATCAGAAAACTCGGCTCAAAGACTTGCAAGGAAAACTTCCTCGCGCTCATCTCGAAATTATGGTCGCGCTCATATTGGAGAATAGTCTGGAAACATGAGGCTTAGATCCTTCAACCAAGATTCGAATGCAGTTAAAGCAATTCCGGGCCTGCCAGTCGGAATCACAATATCTGATGCTGACATCGTTTCGCGCATCTCAGCGAAAATCAATGCGCAGCACTTCAAATCCGATATTCTCCGAATAAACCGTCGTGTTCAACCGGCTTCAAAGGAATTGGGCTCCAATGTGGCGGACGGAACACCCCCCCCCCGCCCCACTTTTCCTCCCAGAAATCGACCCCCGGCCCTTCCGCGCTCCAACTGCGGCAGCCGAGCCGTGTGCTACGATTTCGTCTTCGTAACTTGTTGACAATAACCTGAAACAAAAAATTGGTCCAACCAAATTCTGTCCACTTGGGCTCATTTGGTCCCTCATCCCAGCATCTTCAAAATAACTTTCTCGAATTGACAAATTGGATTCCCGGACGATTCTACAAGCAAACCACAATAAGACTTGACGTCTACTCAATCAATTCCACCATACCTAGTATGTTTCTCACCTTTCTGAGCATCTTTTTTCGTCCCGAAAACAATGTATGTCGCAATTGATACGTCCACATGGATTCAATTTACCGTTGTAGAGAATCATTGTGGCGGTAATAATCAGGTTCAACTCTCCATATTCAACATGCGGAATGTAAGTGATCGCGCTTTTCCGTGGACCCGCGATGATTTGGTTCGCTGGCACCCAGATCTGATGTATTATATTGCACATCAGCTCTTCCCTATCTGCGTTGGTAATATTAAGCCCCATTAATGGAATAACAATAAGGTGTGGTATCTCGTTTCACGACTGATAGTTGCGATAAGGATGGCGAGATTGGGTCTGCACTTTCGCAGCTGAGTAAAGAGATCACTTTTGGTGAGTCGCGATAAATTGACTTCCGCAATCAATAGATCTAATTATTCCCCGAATGGTTTCGTAGATCTTGAAATCAGCTCCAAAATGAGTAATGCGCATTGGAAAATACCGCCATAGTCGGAAGTTATAAGCAAACTAGGCGTAGTCTGGAAAACATTGATACACTTACCAAATCAAACGTGGTGAAGTGCGTTAATTGGCTCTCAATCGATTAATCATCATCATTCGATTGCATTCGTCGAATTCATATCTGAATGCCCGACAGCAACAGATTTCTTTCGAATATGTAATGTAAGGATGCTATAAGGAGAGAATATCGAAAGTATTACTTCATAGCTGCGCTGGGATAATTCATTATCGCTTCCTGTCGCAAGAACTTCGATTCAGCTGGAACCCAGATTAGTCACTCGGTAAGAGCAGCATAGCCGTATAGGGCGTCTGCAAGCATTGGCGGAAAAATTCTCGATCTTTTGGATAGGATTAGCGTGAGCATGCTACGAGATACTGCATGTCTCTCTACTGAATAGAGTGACTCAATTTGTCTTTTAGCTTTTTCCCTCCTTGTGTATGTATAGCGAGACCCCTCAAACACGAACCGAGAATGGGAAGGAGAAAAAAATGATTCGTTGACTTTTGTGCGGAGTTTTTTTCCACGAAACTCAAAAGGATCGAAGACGCAGTTCATTATCTCGATAAATACAATTATCACTGGTTCCAAGTTATCGAAATTATTCGGTACACAATGGAAGAATTGCTTCATCAAATGTACAATTTAACCTGTTTCGATGCGTGATCGACGAATCCAAGAGTAAATGTTTGTTACTATACATGATGTTTCCAAGTGCCGAAGGATGAATTTTCAACATTTGTTCTCAAGATTCTCTTCTCAAGAACTGTAGGGCGCATATCAGCGACTCTCTCATTTTCAGAAATAACTCACTCAAACTCATGGCATTGCATATCTCAAACGTGTCACTATAAACCGTAACACGTGTTTGTTAGCTTGAGTAGAGCCATTAATTCTTCACTCACGGGGACAGCTGCAAGAGTATACGAAAATTTAACAAGTCATGATGTTTCAAAAGTATTCCATGCCGCTCAATGATCGAATATTATAGGTGACGAACAAAACAATGTTGGGAGTTCCCGTTCCAAATGATGATATCCAACTCACTCATACCAAGGAGCGTGGCAAGAGGTTGAACGGTCGCACAGCGTCTAACAACTCGTGCAGGACACTCATTGGATCAGGCCGAACCACCCGATCTTCGTATTCAATGAGCGAGGATAGCGGGCACCGCGAGTTCATCTGCGAGGTATTGAGTTCTTAAATCATAAATGAGTGTAGCTTGCAACTATTTCATCCTATGCTAAAATGAGTAACAAGCTCATCAAATTTGTACTATCGACGAAAATTTCTTGACCTGTTTCTGGGGCTTTCAATGATTAATGAACTCAAGTTAACAATATGCATCACTTCACCAAATCTTCATTTCAGTCACCTAACTCTACGATTTTTGCCCAGGTGGCTAGCCTCCTCCTTTGGTTACTCAAGATCGAATGATCCGCTGGTAGGACAACTATTTCAAATGCACTAGGAGCAACAACAGTTGAGTCGATGAAGTGGTGATAATACCCGTGACGTATTCTACACCATTCACAAAGCTTCTGGAGCTTTCAATTCTGGCGCTAAACGATATTCTTCAATGCATGTGAGCTCATGTTGAAGCTAGTTCCAATACTTTCAAAACGAGCTAGAGTTGCCCTCTGTAAATTATAGGCGGGTTATTCAAACTCAGTGGATGATACCTTTTTGAGGGACTCTATGAGATGTGTAGTCATGAAGGCCATACTGACTCCTACAGAGCAGTCGGTGTTTGGCGAGGCTTGATTATCCACGAATTTTGCAGTACTTTCCCAAATACTCGAGGCCTGCGAAAATGAAATTGAATTAAGGTGTTATACGTCACATGTCTATGCTCTAGAACAGTTATGGCCATTCTATGAATATTGAGAACATTTACTTTTTTCACTTGGAAACTATGTAAATGGCATTTCTTCAAACTTTTCCGCAGTGCATTTGCTCCGAGCATTTCTTGCCCTCCGGGCTTTCTATATCAATTTCTCCGTCTTTATCTAGAGTTTCGTTGAGAAAACCAATTTCGACATCTATTTGAGACCACTCGAGATTGTATTCATTGATGATTGCTAATACGGCTCGAGTCAAAGCTATTGGCGGGACCGGCGCGTGAGACTTGGACCAATCGTAATCACTTCTGTCGTCGAATCCACGTTTCACTAGACAGAGTTTGTGTTCGATTCCACCATCTGGTTCATACTTGCATTTGAGGACCCATTTCGAATCAATAACTCTAACGCGCTCGTCTCTCTTAGTCATCGCGGGCCTGTCAACGATTTTATACACTCCGTTCTTCAGTAGCAAATGTGATTCACTTCCAATTACTCTTTCCCGTTCCTCTCTGTCGCTAGAGTTCATGGCATCTTCGTAAGAGGCCAGATCCTCGTTACTATTTACCATGAAAAAGTACAATCGAGATTAATCTCCAGACTCGTCATATCTTCTAACGTTATTCCCAAATCCGAATTTCTAATTATTCGTCTCAATTCATTCGTTACAGTAGAAAGGTCTGAAAAGTGAAATCTAACCTGTGGTTAGATTTCCCGAGGTCCGCCTCTACATTGCTCCCAAGCTCCCTCCGAATTCGATGACTTATTTGAACTTCCTTGACACTTGATAGGCCAATCTCTTGCATTGATATTCTCCGTTACTGGTGGCAAATCTTTTATCGCGTCTTTTCCACAAATGTCCCCGTCAACCAATTTCTCATTCAATCTAACATCACGTCTGTCATAATATCTCCCATTCTCTCGTGTCAGTAAGGTGTAGCATATGATATAGCTACATGCAGGAATATTTTTATAAAATGAGTGGCGGTATGAGTGACCGGTCAAGATAACGAATATCGCAAGCTCGACGATCAAAGTACAGCTCGATACAAGAATCGACTGCCATAATTACAATACATGGGTTTCGGGAAGTTCCTCGGGTGATTGCACGAAAAAGATCGGGGTGGAACGATCAGTTGTCAGGAAGCGCGAGGTGCGCAACACTCTTCCTTACCTCTGGATCAGTCAAGCCAGTACGCGCGTACTGCAAGACAACCGAATCGTATGATTCGACTCATTGAATAGGCGATTCGGCGCAAACTTTTCCATGGGTCTGATCATGTCGTTTGACTCATGAGGGGTTATGTTGTACGCGTATACAGCTGCGCTAAGGGCTAGATCTCATAGATTCATTGGCAATTTCGAATCGAACATATACGCTCTGACTTTTGTATGCATAGTTTGGTTGAAACGCTCAGCAACACCGTTGTATTGAGGTGCATCGGGGGGAGGGGGGAGGGAGCGAGTTTTTATTCCGCTTCCTCCTTTTTCAACTTCTCTTGAGTGTAAACCCAGGTACAGTGCCTCAGTCTAATCGCAGATAGCAAAGTTTGGCATCATTGCTTAAGTCATCTCTAGTGGTATGGAGAAATTCTCCGAAATAGTGACCTGTTTCATGTTCACTTCTCATTGGATATGCCAAAGCTAACCTCGAATGGTCGTCGACAGAAACGGAAAGGAATTTATATAGCTTGGGATGTGAACCGGGACAAATAGCTCCCATCAAGTCTGAATGCACAATTTGAGGTGATTGAGTCGCACGCCTCCGCGTTTGACTGAACGGCAATCGATTAAACTTCGATATCTCACACACTTTACACTCTAAAATTGATCCATCAAAGAATTGCCCTTTTAAGGTCTTTATTCTCTGAAAATCTTACTAGTAAGGCTTTTGAATAGGCAAGGGAAGTATAGCCCATTCTCACATGCCATAAAAGAGCTTTGTTATTCTCCTGGAACTTCTCATTGATCTTGGAAAAGGGGGACTCATTCTCAGACAGTTCAACTTCGGGTAACTCATCCAAATTGTGGATATTCTGATCCCATACCGTTGTGTTGAGATTGGGGTTCTCTTGGATTACTCTCTCTTTCCTTCGAGCACTTTGCTCAATATTGATCTCGTTTTTCTCATTGCTCTGGTTTCGAACAGTCTCACTGCGCGTCTGGCACCGATGCGCACTCAAATTTAAAGCTGTTGCTGAGTTCGATGAGACACAATTCGCCGACTCAACACTCTCAGAACTGTTGTTGACATTTTGCACGGATCAATAATACGAAATGGATCCTGATATATTCCGGAAATGAATGTTTCTCTAGAGTTCTCATCAAAGATATCAATCTCTCCATCATGCAAATAAATGCGGAGAACTAGTTCAGCAAATTTTTCGAAGTAACATTGAACTTTCAGATTCAGATTTTGCATAGATTACCCCATTGAATTTCGAAAAGCCGTTCCCTCCATAAAACTCTACTAAACCAGTTCTATCAATGTGGATGCCAGGACTCGAATCTCTGTTCCCGCAATGAAAATTCGAGAACGCCAGTCTCATCGAGTTTTTCGGATTTTGGCTCTCTATTCGAAACTCATTCACAAAGACTATTCAGATGTTTGATCGATCATCAAGTTTCTGAGTACTTTCAATCCGCTGACGCGGGTAGATTTGCTGTCAATTCGATGCACAACTGAGGTAGTATTTATCAATACGATTCTCATGTACAAAAGATGGGGGATCTCTAATAACAACTCTACCGATACGTCTACTGAAATACCCACTCTCCATTATTTTTTGAAGATGCCAATGCTGTGCGATTTTCGGCGTTCTGACAAACATACGTTTGAACGAGAGTGTTATTGTTCAATTATTTTGCAGGCTCACTCCGATCAGTGCGATTCATTAAACCTGGAAATGGCCATCAATGTACGATCACAGAAGTACTTATCAGCAGAAGACTCATTATAGACGATTCTATATAAACGAGGAGCTAGATACGCTATCATATTCTCCAGGCCAATTTCTCAAGATATTCAGATGAATTGCTGATAAGATTGTCTTAGCTTATTACGACGACCAAATACCTTGCCTACTCTGCTTCATCTGACAAAAAATCAACTCCCTCCGGAGTTTCCAACCATTTTCCATCTCACATGAGGCCATATAAATTTGACGTGGCGTCTGATCTACAAAATTCAGAACTAATTCACCAAAGACGATTATTCTTAATCTGATTCAATGTGGATATGAGCCAGGGACACAGTGTCTAGAACGTAGCTGTTGTAATGATCTCATTTCTCCCAAACATGACTCAAATTATTTAGTATCCTTCCACCACAGCCGGTGGTTGGTTGACCAACAAGAATGAAGAAGTTATTCAGAGGATCAGCTTCACTCCGAGATCCAGAGAAAATTCAATCTAGGTCATTCCCTCGAAAATGCTTGGACTTCATCGACCTTCAAATTTATTCCAAGTCAGAATCTAAGACATTCAAAAGTTATTGTGGAGACAAAACTCTATGTATTACTTAAAATTTTATTCAACTCGAAGGACTCTACGGGTAGCCATACCCAAATTTCACAGGAACACACAAATTCCAGACTCCATTTCGTAGGGAGCAACTCTTCATTACGAAAAGTCAAATTTCTCGAGTGAGTCAAGATCCCAGCTAACCTTTCGATCTGCTCTCTCAGATCATCAGTTTGATTCAGACTACTGCTCCAGTACTCATCCGCCTCAGTCCCTCTGTTCCTATGCTCGTTTGAACGGCCTCTACCAGGTCTCTCGTACTGGACCCCAATGCCCTCTACCGATGAGTCAAGGTTCTCATAACCGTCAGAGACAATATGAAGAATATCTGCTATCTTCAGAATCCTCGTGCTCCTCTGATGGGTTCGGTTGACGGATTTCTAGGGGTTCTGGTCGGCTTTTGTTCAGAGCCATGACCACGCCCTCCTGACAAGGACATAATGGTAACTTTGATCTCAGTCCACTGCTCCTCAGTGAAATAATGATCAAGATAGTCGGAAAAAGACTCAAAATTCCTTTCTTGATTGCTCCACTCATGATCCAAACTTCCTCCTAACTCAGTCCCCCTGACTAAGAGGGTGCCAAATTAGAGCGAGCGAAAGTACAGAAAACTTGGATACAGAGTCAACCGCACAATCACCCTAGTCATCACACCAATCCCTGGGAACACACCAGTTTTCGAGGCGATGACCCGGCCAGAAAAACGGCAAATGACCTCGAAATTCGATTTGAACTGAAATTCTGCTCAAGTATGGCAGACTTGATGATTTGTCTCCGGAGAAACTCAAATTGTACCCATAGAATCCCAAAAATAAGACTCTATGAGCTCAGCTGGAAGAAATGGGGAGGGGGGGGGGCGAGAATTAATCAGTTGTACACACCAATGTGAACCTGTACCGCCAAGTTGAGGTGATAATTGCTCAGGATAGGTCGCTAATTGCTTCATTTGCTCCCATAATTTTCGAATTCTGCCCAAGCTGCCCACCCTGAGAAAATGGCCGCCGAAGTAGGCCGATTCCTACCCCCTCCACTACCCCCCGCAATACCCATATCTCCGCGAATTCCTCCGCTAGATCGGCTCACCCCGGCTCGTATGAGAGATCCAATCACGCCCAGCTCGGAGCATTTATCAGAATCCGTATGAAATTACGTCTAAGTACCTAATTACGCTGCACAAAGTGCGCGTGTATAAGCATAGGAAGGAAGTGGGTGGAGTGGGGGAGAGGAGAAGCAGGCCTCGCCACATAGCGGATAGCCTCTCTTTCTCCTCTCCCCCATTCCACCCACTTCCTTCCCATGCTTATACACGTGCACTTTGTGTAGCGTAATTATATACTTGGAGGTCATTCCACACGGATTCTGATAAATACTCCGAGCTGGGCGTAATTGGATCCTTCATTTGAGCCGGGGTGGGTCGATCTAGCGGAGGAATTCGTGGAGATATGGGTATTGCGGGGGGTAGTGGAGGGGGTGAGAATTGGCCTACTTCAGCGGCAATTTTCTCGGGGTGGGCATCTTGGGCAGAATTCGAAAATTATGGGAGCATTTGAAGCGATTAGCGACCTTTCCAGAGCAATTGTCACCTCAACTTGGCGGTACAGGTTCACATGGGTGTTGTACACACCTATGACGAGTAATGCACCATTGTCGATTTACGAATGGATGTCACCGTTCAATACCATTAAGTGCATTCGCTGACCCACATGGTCCGTATTCAGATGATAGTTGCTGGTGACTTTGTACCAAGAGTCGAAGGAAATGGTGGTATCTGAACAGTTGGATCAGTCATGCAGGCACAGCATACGTGAAACTCTATCATCAGCTCTAAAATCCATTGACTGAAATGTCGTCTGACTAGTTCCGAACTTTTTCCTCTGTCGGCTGTTTATGTCTGACCGGCTTGACCTCATACTACTGCTTGCTCTCTCGCGCACTTGAATTTTCGCGCCGCTCGGTGGCGGCGTGGCAGTGCTGCCACCCTGAATTCAGGCGGTGCGCGCATCCTCCGATGCTGCTGTCTCTCCCCACCACCGACGCTTCTCTGACGTATAAAACATGCAGTCGCGACAGCGTCGCGCCGTGGTATCAGATATGGCGTCGCTGTCGCTGCATATGAGCAAGCATGTACAAGACACGATGCGCATACCACAGACTCTCGCACACACATACTCGTATAATGCTCACCTTTACACTCGCGATTGATGAAGCAGATCAGCTGATTGATTTCGTTAATCTCACGTGCGCCAAAACATAATCGAACTTACTTATACCATTTCCGCGATGATTATCCTCACCATCGTAGCTGTGATTCTCGGCGTCGCTGGTGCTCGTCGTGGACACCCTCTCGAAATGGTATGGGGAGAACTCCGTAATCCCGCTTCTGCAGTAGTGCCGGCTAGTGACCGGATGGGACCATGCAGCAAGAGAGAGGGTTGGCACTACTCAGGCGAGCAAGCTGTAGGCACGGTCAGCGAGGGGGAGGATCCAGGGAGAGGAATTCCGCGCTGGTCCGCGGTTGTAGCCGTGACCACCAACACAAACGCGTACACGAAGGAACAAGAGGAGAAATGAAAAATGACAGATTTGGATAATTGGAAAGCCGTTACCAGAACAACACTACCAACTGAGTGACCCGCCCAACCCACACCGGCCAAGAAGCAAACCGGTGATCGAAGTGAGGCTTGCGGACAGCAAACAGGGAAGGTTGCCTCCAACAGCAACAACCACAGCCGCTCACTCGGAGGTGAGCTGATAGAGGAATGGAGAGGAATAAAATCCCTGGATGAGGAAGAGGACGAGCTGGTCGGAAACATCCAGGACCACCTGATGGAGATGGAACGCACTTCCGACACTGTGAACAACACACTTGAGGCAGTCAGGAAGGAGCTGTCCAAGCTGATGCTCACTGTCAAGAAGCTGATAGGCGCCAAGAGGCAGAGCGAGACCCTGCGAAGAAAATTTGGCGCTCAACTGAGGTCCGCCGTGAGTCACATGGGCTCACCACCTCAAGCAATCAGTCATACTCCAGCTTACTTACTTACCAGTGCGGTAACTGCTGAGCCATCGACAAGTGACCGCACACCTTCAGAGAGCAGTAAAAGGAAGGCAACCTCTCCACCGTCAGCGAGCGAAATGGAGGAGGAAAAATTGCAAAGGGGAGACCTCCGGGTACGACTGGAAAAGTTTGACCAGCACACAGCCGCCTTCTTTCCACCGAGCTCCCAACAAGGGACGCCCTTTTTGAGGAGGAGTAACGCAAGTGTTGAGGCAACAGCAGACAGCGGAATGGAGTGGGAAATTCACCGGAAACGCGGAAAGAGCAAGAACAAAAAACCACCGAAGGAAAAGAAGAAGGCCATCGAGGCCAGGCCACGACCCGACGCTATCATTGTGAAGACGGGCTCCGCAACATACGCGCGAAGTCTAAGGGCAATGAAGGCCGAGCTTGATGGCAATTTTGCACCCGGCAATTCCAATAAGGTAAAGAAGACGAGATCCGTCGAGTTGCTCATTGAACTCCTGAGAGGGAAGAGGTTAGCTCAAGTCAGAGACGAGATAGCGGCTGATTCCGGCGACGAAGCGACGGTTCGAGAGCTACAACAGACGGTGGCACTCCCCATCCGGGATGTCGACCTGAAAAACCACCAGGGAAGAAGTAACCAAGGCTGTCATAGACGCCCCACCAGATGGCAATGGCGGGGCAGTCGAAGTGGAAACTTTGCGTCCGGCCTACAGGGGTACGCAGCTTACTGTTGTCGTGGTATCGGCGTTGGTAGCAAAGCCATTGCTGCGAAACGGCAAATTCAGGATCGGGTGGGTGAACTCCTGAGTCCGAAAGAGGATGGCAGTTCTGCGACGCTTCAACTGTCTTGGTTACAAACACGTCGCAGCCAACTGCAAACTCGAGGGGAAGCGGAAGCTTCGCTTCAAATGCGGCGGAGAAGGGCACCTCGCAGCAACATGCACCAGGCTACTCACGTGCATACAGTGTGAAAAACTTGACGTAGCTTCCGACCACGTTCCTGGGGTTGCAAGCTGCACCGCCTTCCAGCAAGCTCGAGGCCGAGGGAGACTTGCCCCCCCCCCTTCCGCCTCCTCCCCCCCGGGAAAGAGAGGTAGCAATGGCTAGTTTCCTTCAGGCCAACCTCAACAGGGGTAGACGCGCGTACGACCTGCTGGTGTCCGACGCAGCGAGGGAGAACATTGATGTGCTCCCCATCTCCGAGCCGCAAGTGAGCTCAGACTTCGCGGAGGCAACTGATGACTCTAGCCGGAAAGCAGTCATCCAGATACTGAACAAGAATCTACGGGAGACTGCACCACCCGAAAGCGGGCGAATCGCGGAGAGAGCCGTTTACGGCGTGGTTATTTATAGCTGCTATCACTAGCCCAAAGACCCCATGGAGATCTTCACCGGTGAACTGGATGCCGTTCAAGGGGGCGTGAGACAATGCACGGAGCCTGCAATCGTCGCTGGAGACTCCTATTTCAAGCCACTAGCTTGGAGCGGGGGACCTCAATATCAAAAAGGCTCTCTTGTGAACGATCTGATGGCTTCCTTGGGTCTAGTCATCGTCAATGAGATCGGTCGCAGAACCTTCCACCAGCTAAAAGTATCGTCAGTACTCAACCTGACGATTTTGAGCCTCCAGTTGGTCCGGCGAGTCACTACTTGGACAGTGCTCGACACGGAGACACTCAGCGACCATCAGCATATCCAGCCCTTATCTCGGAGGCATCAGCACGGAGGTACGAGCCTTGCTCCTCACGGGCTGGAAAGTGAAGGAATGGATAGCGAGAAGTCTAAGGAGGCAATCCTCGAGCTTTCTAGCGCTCAGGCAGAGGATGCCAGCCCGAGCGACGTGGTTGACGCGGTCACGAGGATGATCAGCGCAGCCTGCGGCGTATCCGCGCCTCGTAGGTGACGACTGAAGACAGGCGCCAACAAGCATACTGGTGGATTTCGGGAATCGGGCAACTGAGGGGGGACCCGAATGCAGAGCGCAGGCGCGCGCAACGTTCGAGGGAAAGCAGGCGTCCCACAGCCGACGCTGACGCAAAAACCTACAGGCAAGCGAGACGGGAGCTCCGGTACGCGATTCGGGAGAGTGAACGAAGATGCTGGCGAACGCTTTGCGATATGATTGACGTCGACCCGTAGGGCACTCCTTACAGAGTAGTAATGAGCAAGCTGCACTCGCGGCTCGGCTCATCGGTGCCGACAGATGGGGCTTCTCTCCTCAGGATAGTCGATGCATTGTTCCCAAAGGGGCAGGCTACAATCACCTTCCCGGACCCAGTGGCGGAGACGATCCTGCAATTCGAAGAGGCTGAACTCTGGCTTGCAGCAACGAGATTGGGAAATGGCAAGGCACCAGGACTGGACGGGATCCCCAACGAGGCCTTGGAGCTTGTCGTAGAGTCGAGACCGCAGCTGATCCTCGGGCTCTTCAACAGATGCCCCATGTCTTGATCGTTCTCTAGGCAGTGGAAGCGCCAGAGACTTGTCTTTATACCAAAAGAGAAGGGCAGGGATCCCAACGCAGCATCGTCAAATAGACCCCTGGGTATGCTTGAGAACTTGGAAAAGCTCTACGAGAGGATGATACTGAACCGTCTTGAGAAAGCGTATGAATATAGATAGATAGATAGATATTCTATTCAACTGTGGACTCAGAGGTCCAATGTAGTCGAAGCTACGTGCAATACATCACTTCACATAGGTTTAAGACTAACCCCAGTGCGAGAGGCAATTCCTCAAGCTCGAACTGTAACAAAATAACACACTCAAAATTGAGGAGAAAGAGAAGAAATGAAATGAATGAATAAATAAATGATGAAGTGATAGGAAATATAAACAGTCCTAACGCTTAGAACTAATACAAAAAATTGGCAGAGACTAGTGTTCCCATTCAGTAGGCCAAAAGACTTTGATTGCTCGGCCCTATTGATATACTGTACTCAGTTGCCTTATGAATACTGATCAGAGAATGGCACAACGAATAAATAACTAAAATAAGACCAGGCCTCAGGACTACGCAATAGCACAAGGAAAGTAAAACTAAATTGATAATCGAATAACCACATAACTAACTGAATAATTCAAATTAGAACAGGCCGCAACTTCATAAGGTACGAAGGGCTAGCTACACCAGCAACATTCTTGTTCATGACCCGCTAGCATGTGCAGAAACAGTATAGTCTTGAACGACGGGCGAGGGTAACAGCGTCTCACAATATCAGGCAATCCATTCCACAGAGTGATTGTGCTTAACAGGAATGAGTTCCTAAATGTAGTCGTGGACCACGCGGGTACAATGATATCAAGCGCAGAGCACCGTTTGGATCCAACTCTATTCACTGGTCGGAATTCAAGTTTATCCCTCATGTACCGAGGTTCAGAAGTTTTTAGAACGTTGGCTAAGGGATAGAGACTGAGGTAATTCCGTCGAAGAGAGTATGGCATAATTTGGAACTCACGATACCAAGGAGTAATGTGGTCTGACTTTTCACCGGAAACAACGAAACGAATAGCTGCATTGTTGCAGCGGCTGAGTTTGGTGGTTGGCTCCTTAGATAAGTCCAGGAAGAGGCCCTGACAGTACTCCAGATTCGGAAATACAAGAGACTTCACCAACTGGAGCCTCGTCTCTTTAGGTGAAAAGTCGCTACATTTCCGAAGTTTACTCAGAGCAGCGAAACAATTCCTCGACATGTTGTTGCACTGTTTACGCATACTCAGACAATTATCAAGAGTTACTCCTAGCAATTTCATGCTCTCACAATACTTGACAGCTTGATCGGCATTTTTGACCGGAGGGATATCCATCGCGTGCAACTTATTGATGAAATATCGTGATCCAAACCACTGAGCCTTAGTTCTATCAGTGTTAAGCAGGAGACCATCATGCTGACCCCACTCCCAAAACCGGCGCACATCTTCATTAACCACCTCGACTATACGTTCCACTCCCCTGACACTCCCATGGTAGTTGATGGTCGTGTCGTCCGCGTGTGATGTGCAAGAGTGTGATTCGCAATGACGACAGACCGAAGCAGCATCATTAGAGAACAGTGAGTAGAAGGGTGGTCTAGCCTTGGATCCCTGTGGTACACCAGCATGTCGACGCAGTGGCGCAGACCGGGAACCGTCAGGAAGTCTCATGATCTGCATCCTGTCCGACAGAAATGACCTGATCCACTCGCAAACCGAGTCAGAGAAACCATAAGCTTTCATCTTTTCCAGAAAGAGGGTGATGTTGACCATGTCAAAG
>JAPYYZ010000824.1:0-17799 GCA_030522705.1 Eretmocerus eremicus
ATAGGATAATTTAGAGGAATTTTATACATCCACTATCGTGTCACAAACCATCTTGATGAATTAGGCCATCAATAATGGGCCTCAATAGTTGGATGTTTTGAGGGTGATAGTTTTTTCTCAGGAAGATATGTGAATTAGGGCACAAATCTATCCCAAGAGAATCGTATCAGAATGATCACGATAATCTGAACCTTTCTGGTGAATTAGGGCACCTTCTAGGACAAATTATACGTGATTTTATGGGGTGAAGTACACTCACAATAATCTGATCTGATGAAAAATATCTAATTTTGAAGAGTAATTCACATAGCCAAAATATAAAACCGATACTTTGGCTTATCAGGTATCCAAATCTACTGTCAAATCGAAGAAAAAGTTTATACATCTTATTTTACAGAATTTTATAACTCTGCAAATTAAATCACTTTATGAATGCGAATGATTTACTAAAAGTCATTATGTACATGAAATAGCCCTTGAAAAGCTCTATATTATAGCAAAAAGCGTTCTTCTGAACGATGCAGAATTGAAGAATAATTCATCATAGAAATCCATTGAATTTTTCTATGAAGCAATGTGTGTGTGAAAGTATATACAGGTATTGAAGTGTAAGAGTGATAGCTCTTTCGCGCCAAGTAATAACTCTTTCGCGCCAATGAAAGGATAATTATGGAAATGACTCTATCGGCATTGAAACGCGCGTGAGCCATTCAAATTCAACGTAGAATCATACTTCAGCTCGAGAGCATGAGTATCCATTCCAAAGTAAATTTCAATTTTTGGTGTTGGCACTCACAAGCCCTGAAGAATAATTGTAATAATTGAAACAGTGAACTTGGAGAAAATTCATGATTATAGAATACTCACATGCGTTTCGCATATAAAGTTGAAGGCTCTCCTCTTAGAAACGGAGTCTTTGCAACTCCACAGAGCCAGCGCCGTGACCGTGTGTCACGAAGGATATCCCCTTGAGACGTATAATATCTACGTTTATAAATCACAATGCGCCAATATGCAATTTCTGCAGTTATACTCTCAACAATACCACTGAAATTTTTTAGGTATGAGAGAATCCTTTTCAGCATTCTAATTCGAATTTGGCAATATATAACAAGAGAATCTCCTTTAATTCTTGGAGAAGTGTCATCTGAAGTAATGTTCTGCTGAATATTGAGCTGCAAAACTTTCCGGCTATCCTCTTTAGCCAATTTTCCAATGCGTTTTGTAGTAACCATCCGTCTTTTCAATATGACGATAGGAAGAGGACTTGTGAATCCGAGATATCGGTGACGGAGTAAGCTGTCATTTCCCGAATCATAACGAAAATCAGGTCGAGCGATTCCAACAATTCGCCCGCTGACGCGAGAACGATGAATGCGATCGGGATGAGTCGCGACGAGCTCGCGAACGGATGAATGCACGCGAGGAATCATATACTTTTTTTTTCTTCTCTTCAAGTAATCAAGAGTTCTAGTCAATACGAGCCATTTGGTAGCTCAGAATAAACTGACAGTGATTTGAACTTGAAGATCTGAAGATCCATCGGACACTTCTTGTTGAAGACAAATGAACCTTATCATGAAGAAGAAATGAGCGAGTCTGATCTTGCATGTCTGTACGTGCAATATGAAACAAAGAAAATATAACTTGACTTGTATAAACTCGAATCTGTAATCCAACAGCACACGGCTATTTGAATTACAATCATAAGAAAATCTCGAGGGATTGAGAAAACTCGCATAACACTGTGACCAATGACAATCGTTTCCAATGAATTATTTCGACAGAATATTTTAGAGAAATTTATTCAAGAAAGGAGACATTGCGATAGAAAGAATTGAAATCATGGAAAATCTCAATGGAAGAGTGCTATAATTTCGATAGTAAAATCATTATGCGTCTCAAAATTTAGAGAAAAACAACATATCGCAAACTTCAAATAGAACTCCATGACGGGTTGGTCGCACGTCGATCACTTGTACGAACTCGCTCTAGAAAAATTTTTTTACAAGAATCAAATTCAAAGAATAGGAAAATTTAGAATCAAGTCAAATCTTACTCACAGGCATTCTTCACAGAATTCATGGGAAAAATGACTAGTCCTTGAGCGCCTGGCACGCCAACATTCAGGACAGCGATCGGCATCAGTTTTCAGTTCAATTTGGTCACCGTACTGAATGTCATACTGACGTCTCATAATCAGCTGGCATAGCCTAGCCATCCTCGCTTCGACTTTGCCAGATCGTGTCCTAGACCGATCATACCTTCATCGCTCGCCGTCTGACGCCTTTTTCAGCCTTTTAATGACAGGATCATCATCAAATTCACACTGAACTAGTTTGCTCAGATACTGAGGGGAAATTTCTGCCCCATCTGTAGGAGAACTAGGCTTTATCACACTAAGAGATGGTGCAGCAGCCGCAACTGTATTCAACGAGACCAAACAACTCCGAGTTTCGAAACTTGAAGCCGATTGAGTAGACGTAGCCTGCGGAACGTCGGGCATATTTGTAGCAATACTTGCAGCAGTAACATGTTTTCGTCTATTTAGAATTTCTTTGCGTTTTTGCAGCGGACCACGTTCCGACTCATTGATGGAACAAGTAGGAGATTCGTCGGGGATCTCCGGAGATTTTTGAGCGCGATCCTGTCGACGAGTCATGATAGACCGTCCAGCACAATTCCCATCGCGCAAAAGAGAAGGACCATTTCCAGATGATGTCTCATTTCGAATCGAAGGAAGCTTTCCTACGACCACGGTCAGTGAATTTTTCTTTAATGACTTTCTTCCATTACTGACACGGAGTTTTTCAATCTTTTTTGGTCGTCCGCATTTTCGTTTCACAGGAACAGACTTATACTTCTCATATTCCGCCACACTTAAGGAAGTCTGCTCAGTCGAAATACGGAGCGGAGGAGTCCTGTAATGGACGTTTTCTATATTGCCTACACTCGACAACAAATCGTTAAGTGTAGTCAAACCTTGAAATTTTCCGTCAGAGGGATCGTCCGTACCCTCTTCTCCAAGGCATCGAGCACTTATACTGAATTTTCGCTCCATGACGCCGATATCCAAATTCGGTTCATTGAATGGAGTGGAGGATGCATCTGCATTTTCGAGAGTAGAAATCTCCGGCTTAGTATTGATCGGGATCAATGTATGATACGAAGGTGACGCACCATTCCCGCTGTCCAAACAAGTATCAAGCCCATCACTAAGCAAATCAACAGCCGGCAATTTTTCATCCACGAGTTCTAAAAGTCCAATTGATCTATCATCCAGTTCAACAGGTGTATCTCCATCCAACAACTCAATTTCTGTAGGATCCTCAGCAGCAATCGCAGGATTCTCAGTCACACGTTCAAGATGACCATAAACGACTTCAGTTGTATCTGAACAGTTATCAGTGTCACACTCAGACACAAGCACATGATCGCTGTATTCAGCGATGATAACACAGTCACTATCGTAGTTAAAGTCATCCGAACCATGCTCGAGATTCTTGAGACTCACAAACTCGCGCTCATTGATATGTTCAAAACTCATAATAACCAAGGAAAGCGAACGCACGGAAGTCGAGCGAAAGACTGAGTGACGAATCGCGTGCGAAACAGAAGCAAGATCGATATTTATGAAGGGTAACTCCGTCTATCGCACTTCTTAAGCCCATCGCAAAAAATTGATAAAAGTGATGAGCTGAGCATCGGCCACACCGGCATACCTTAGCAGTTCTCAAATTACATCGCGATCTCAAAGCAAGGAAGATGTAAATCACTTACAAATCAAAGCGAGCATTAAATCTCTCACTCGATAACATTCGGTCGAGAATTCAATAGGAGATTCATCAAACGCGTACTTTCAAAACACGCGAAAGCGTTGAGAACCACTGGCGAGGCTGCGAACAGTGGCAGCGACAACACACAATATAAAAAACCTATACATAGTATCTCGACTCGCAAGCGGCGAAAATTTTACGACCACTCCATATGTCGTGATTCATTTGGAGGTATACGGCTCTACTCTTGACCCCCTGCGAAGAGCCAAATTCAACTCAATGAGAAACGGAAGACGTTCTATACGGTATATTAATTTTCGCATTCATGACAAACAAAAACCGTCACGTAAGTATGAGTACCCACATAGAGACACACAGAGCTCCACGCAATTTCATTCAGTAACTGCCGAGATCATCATTCGTGTAAATTAGCATTATTAGATGTCGCATCAAAAAATCTCAACTAACAAGGAATCGTTCAATCTAGAATCTGTGAATTCTTCTGAACGCATGGTGAATCGAAAAATGAGTACTGTATCAGTCAACTCTCCCCGCATAGTAAAAATTTGCAATAATTGAAATCGGGTATTGTCGTTACAGTCTAATGATCAGTACAGTCTAATAATCAGAGCATAAGTATACGTCCGATTCCAAGCAATCCGGGCCTGATTATGGAAAAACTAGATCGACCTTACATTTCCCGACTATCATGGAAAATTGTGCATAGTATTGATTTGCAACCATATTTTTCTCAAGGTTTTATACTGAGCGAAAACTTGGATTTCGTCAAGCGAAAATGTGAAAACTTACAATCTGGTTGCGAGATAGAAAACCAGATAAAGGGATTAAGAAAATGAATTCAAGACAAGCAGAAAGATGCAAACGAGCTCACTGAGCTACTGCAAGAAAGAAAAACGGGTGAAGCACATGCACGCGTAGAACGTGCATCGATCTCCGTTGTAGGAATAATCAATAGATTTTTGTACGGAAATCTGGATGAAGATAATGAGTACGAATTAGAGGGAATAATTCCAAACGTTTCGAATGACACGAGCCAACTTGCAGGCTTGATCGCTAACCAAACCCAAGTCATTTTAGACATATTCGGCAGCCAACAAGAAAAAATAGATGAACTAAACGACTTGGTATCTAAATTAAAAAACGAACAGGATGAATTGAATGAGCGAATAGATCTTCCTAGAGTCATGGAAATGCTCATCGAAAGTGTCTTGCAATATGAACTTGATACTGAAACTTTGACTGATGCGATACTCTTTGCAGTTCAGGGTATGATTCACACGCGTTTTGTTCCACCAAAATTATTAACGGATACAAGAAACACGATAATCAGTACCGTAATTGATGCTCAATTCCCAGAAATTGAGTACACAGAAACGCTCCTAGATCTTTTAAGAATTGTTGATGTGTCAATTCTTTTCACGTACCCAAAACTGATTTATCACATAAGTCTCCCTCTACTGAACCACATTGACTATAATCTTTTCAAAGCACTGCCCGTGCCTGTACGGCAAGGGAACGCTTCTGTTTTTGCATATATCTGGCCAGAAGCGACGTATACCGCGATAAATGTGGAAGCGGACACTTACATACCATTCACTCCAGAAGCATTAAGTAAATGTAAGCGCTTGAAGTGAACTTATATTTGCGAGAATACGGCACCAGTCCGTAATATAGATAATTTCTCTCCCTGTGAAGTTAAGCTCACAGCACGGACATACATCATAGATCTTCCCAACTGCGAGCTAAGAGTAGCTAGATTACAAGAAACATTTTGGGCTAAGCTAGAGAAAGAGAATACTTGGGTATTTTCAGCAAATAAAGTAGACACAATCTATGAAACTTGCAAAAGATACATAGACAGGAGATCAGACTTCAAGGGAATGGGTATAATCCACTTACCTCCGAGATGTACTGCTCGAACTCAAAATGTTAGACTAAAGCCATTACGGAAAATCACTGTAACATCCGAAATGATCGTTTTCCGCTAAAAAAATTCAGATTTGTCACAACTATTGAATAGACAATTCAACAAAACTCCAGAAGGATCAATAAAAGGGGCAGACGTGACCCCGAGTATACAATTTCGCGGAGATACACCGCTCAAGTCGTTAGAAAAAGGAGGAGACTTGAGAGAAGTTATAAATAAAGCACGCAGTATGAGTCAACTGAAATTCATATCGAAACGATTTGAAAGCTTGGAAAGTCACTTCACTTTTTCAGCATTGAAATTCACGTTCACCCCTGTTATTTTCATGCTCATAGTAGGAGTCTGTTGCCCACGGGAGGTCCCGTGTTGTCTAATTTTTCGAAGACTTGTTGCAGAAGGATTTCCACGATGGCCGAGACGGAATCACGTCTCAAGATCTCGACATGATGAGATTATAACTATACAAACGATTGCTCAACCAGCTCAACCTATGATTGGCAATATTGAGCCTTCCAGAAATGATCATAAGATAAATACAGAGGAATCTGGGAATCAATTGATGCCATAACCACAGGAAGGTATGGGAAAATCGCCACCTATGGAGACTTATATACAATTATGATCAGCCAATTTGAACCAGGAAACTCGGCTAATATGATGATGATGGACGAAGAAATAGGGAAAATCAGGAGGATACAGTAATAATGCAGCAAATGACAACGGGAATATCCTGCACAATATGATAATGTATTGGAAAACTCCAGGAAATTTGATGATGGGAATTTATGGGACAATACTCACCTTATGAGAACGAGCGAGAGAGAGACTTAGGGAATATGTTATACTAAAATTTTTGAATAGATATAAGCATTCCATATAATATCTTCCATTCATAATTCTATGTATACGCACCTTTCTTCTCGGATTCTTATTATACGCGATTATCTTGAGATCAATGACAAATTTCAACCAAATCGAAGGTTTATGTAGAATTTTTCAGAATAACTCATCTCAAAAGTATCATTTTTCATTGTATAGGATCACCTTTGAACTTCTCTTCTGCACCAAATTTTAAAACAGATTCATGATCAGTAATGTATTCTAATTCAAATTCATAAAAGACCGCTCGGAATTTCAAGCCAACCTAGCATATCAATTTTTAGCTCCCAGATATTTTTTCTATTCAAAAAAGTTGAACCGACCTAGCATATTTAATTGAAATTTTAGAATAAACCAGCCTAGCATATTGAGTTTCAATTCTTGGATATTCGTAATTTTTATGCTAGCCAACCTAGCTTACTCGAATGCAGTTTTGACGAGATTACCCATTTTTCTATTACGATCATTTGCTCCAACCATTGTACTCACAGTCGAATAATTCTTGATATCATTTATTTGCCAACCTAGCCTAGCCAATATAATACATTCATATCAATTGTAGAGTTACTAATATTGGAATGATTCAACAATTTTCACACGGGGAAAATCAGAAAAACGAAGGAAAAATCAGCAGTTGAATGCGGCAACGGACGTGTCAGAAACCTAGACAGGCTCCCTAACTAGTCCTATATATGTTATGAGTAGTGAACTAATGTATAAAAGTATCTAGAAACATCGGACAATCATGAACGGCCTTGAGTGGGAGGCCACCGCAAGCTCCAGACTATGACGCACGGAGTGGCCTTCAGCTGCATCCTCCCCTGGCTTGACAATAGCCTCGAGACTCGTATAAATAGAGCTCAAAAGCTACGGCAGGAGCGTCTAGACTCACAGTTGAACTTTAGCTCCTGTCGCGCACGTATCGTCAGTAGAGTCATTTCCGGACGGGAGCTTCTAGACTCAGACTTGCATATCTTAGACGCATTGTGGGACGTGAGACCTCAGCCTTTGAGGGCCTCGTCTCTTAGAATTATCAAAGCCACGAATGTAACAGTCTCTCTCTCGGATTTATATTACTTATCAATGAATTAGATTAGACACAGATACCCCGGATATTCCATCCGCTGACGAATCCTTCTATCGCTCTCCTGTCGAGTCCTGGTGCTCGACGGAGGACAATCTCAAAGGACCCCTAACTCGTAACATGAGTAAACCGATGAATTCTGTTCAATCTCGCACGAGAGCTTTTTTGCAAATATTGCCAGGAAGTGGAGAAAAGCGTTTCCCTTTGAATTCAATCGATAGGAGATTTCCATTCTCATTGGCAGATGATGTTCAAACAACTCAAAAACATATCCCAAAAAGATCCCAGAGCGAAGTTTTCATTCCATTTGAAGTCATTTCTGGGGCACCGCTCATAGGAAAGTCATTCTTCTTTTCGGAAGAAGCTGTCATCTTATACCACTTCGCTCGCCTTCAGAATTCTTCGTGAAGTTCCTCGTAGCTTACCCCGTATCGAGAAAATGCTTGAGACTCGGTATCCTAATCGATGAATCACTTGTATGATTCGAAGCCTCTACACGGAGAAGTTTATAACACGAAGACAGTTGCGATACGGCAGACGACGCATGGGCGCATATACACGACGACAAGTTCAAGTTTCACGTTGCGGGCATCGACGGCGACGTTCCCGACACGACGAAAACGCGCCCGATGCATCCCGTACGTCGCGGCTGTTGTCGGTTGCGGCGCCGACACGAAAAATGCGCGACCGGTCCCTCGGCCGAGCGCGCGATCGTCTCGTTGTGGTCGAATATAACCTGGTGCAGGCTGCTATTTATTGCATTCTTCAGAATTTATTTCAGAGGACATGCGAGATCGGTAAATGAATCTGCCCGATGAAGTAAATATTCATCATTTATAGCACACGCGCAGAAATTGTGTGTGCTCATTGCAAGATTCCAAGCAGTTGAAAATTACTCACAACGATAGATTCACGGAAATTATCAGTGGAATGCCATTTATCACAATAATTCACAGTAATAGAATATATATCTCGAGCTGATATGAGGGGAATAAGGAATACTATGGTGATTAATCGTATCAGACATGTGAATGTATCATTTCATTCGGCATTCTCAAGGAACGAGGAGCTCAAGCTTGAATGACCCAACCTGATGAACATATTGGATCAATCAACGAGGGAAACAATATCCATTATGATAATCTCGTTATCCCCGTACGGAAGTACCTTAGATTGCGAACTATAAATCCCGCATGGGATCCTGTGGCTTATGTATGAAATTTGGTTATCAGCTAATCATGCAACCCAATGAACATATTGGATCAATCAACGCAAGGAAACGATACCCATTATGATATTCTCGTCAACCTCGTACGAAACTACCTTGGGATCTCAACTATAAAACCCGCATGGGGGCCTGTGACTTATGTATAAAATTTGGTTATCAGCTAATTGTGGGCGGATTGGTCTCGTGGCATGGTGAGAGGCCCGCGCGCTCGGGATCGTGGAACTGAATGCCGCTTCTGAATTTTTTTTTGTTCACATCGGACTTTGATCGCTTATGGATTTTCCTCACATCTATCTTAAAAATGGAGAATGAATATCATTTTCCGAACTGCATGCCGATGCCGATTTTTCCGAATGGCTGAATTGTCATTCGTACTCGGACTCTATAAAATTTTCAAAAATGTTCTGGTCTCTTTTTTTAAAATAGATGTACGGAGAACTCGTCAACAATTCAAGTCCAATGGAGAGAAAAGCAGGAGCAAAATTCGATCTCACGATCCCGAACGCGCGAATCTTTCACCTAGCCACGAGGCCAATTAACTTATGATTAGCTGATAACTGACTGACACAATGAGACGATCGCGCGCCGGGCCGAGAGACCGGTCGCGCATTTCTCGTGTCGGCGCGGCAACCAACAACAGCCGCGACGTACGGAATGCACAGGGCACGTTGCCGTCGTGTCGGAAACGTCACCGCTATGACAGTCGCGACGCTGTCGATGCTCGAAACGTGAAACTTGAACAATCAATCGATAGAATATGACTCGCGAAGGCCGAGCATATACATTTCCATGATTTGAATCTCCCGCGAGTGATAAATAGATACCCGATCATATCGATCGAGTGTCAAAATTGATGTGATATTTCACCGACAGTGGGCTGAGGAACCTGTCGAGGTGAGAAACTTATGGAAATAGCGTGTTAAACAGCCTCCTCGCAAACGGTCGACTCGGACTGCGATTCATATGTAAACCGAATCGAGTTCTTCGACAATCGACCACTTCGGTCAAAGCATTGGGGACTAACCTTGACAGATCTCTCAGTCCTCCTGAGGAGCCGTATCTGTCAAGGAACAGCGAAATGCACCAACATCTAGCGTAGAATCAAAGTTTTTCCTCATCTTTCTCATCTCACCTTTGTATGGAGATCTTCCATCGAAAATCCTTTTGATGCATCCTCGCAACCATACGAGGCTCGGAGGGTACACATGTCGAAGTGGAGTGATCCGATATAATTTGACTCGCATGAGCTGAGCATACAAACTTGCATGATTTGAATTTCTCGCGAATGATAAATAGATACCGGATCATATCGATCGAGTGTCGAAATCAATATGACATTTTACCGACAGTGGGCTGAAAAACCTTTCGAGCTGAGAAGCATATGGATATAGCGTGTTAAATAGGCTCCTCGCAACCGGTCAACTCGGATTGCGATCCATATGTAAGCCGAATCGAGTTCTTCGACAATCGACCACATCGGTCAGTGCGTCGGAGACTTATCTCGACAGATCTGTTAGCCCCCCTGAGGAGCCAGATCTGTCAATGAATGGCGAAACGCACTAGCATCTAGCGTAGAATCACAATTCCCCCCCCCCCCCCCATCTTTCTCATCTCACCTCAGTATGGCGATCTTCCATCCAAAATCCTTTCGATGCATCCTCGCAACCTTACGAGGCCCGGAGGGTACCATTCGGTGGAGTGATCCATCTCGATATTTGTCAAATCCAGCAAATTAGCTGGAAAAATCGGCAAATTAGCCGATATAATTTGACTTGCAACGGCTGAGCATATACGTTTTCATGATGTGGAACTGGGAAGTGTCGTCGTGTGAATGCTCCCGTGCGTCCTCTGCCGTATCGCAACTGTTTTCATGTTGTGAACTTTTCTCCGTGTAATAAGTAGAAAGATGTTACCAATCGCTAGTATAAGAATTATACATAGTAAAACGTATCATCCAAGCCTAACACATGAGGTAGGGATGGGATGAGGGTGAAATGGCGGGGTTCCTCAAAATCAACTCCGAGATGAAATTGAACAACTCCGCCGGCTCGTCGTTCAAGATCCTTCCTACCATCTTTTTGGGGTGGCTGAGAACTGGTTAGATGGATTTGTTGATGATAAGTCTCGTTCAGATCCCTGGTTTTTCATGACTGCGACAGGATCGCAACAGGGGAGGTGGTAGAGTCGCTTAGTATGTACGCAATGATTTCAAGGTGAAAAGTTTGACCTCATCTGATACTCTTGGCCCAGCGGAACCTGACGTGCTCAAATTTCCTTTTTGTAGCATACAACAGAGCAGCTCTCAACCGCCATTGACTGGAGTTATTCACAGACCCCCTAAGATCAGCATGCGGAGGGATGATGGGCTATTCGGCTCGTTACGTCATTTGTGTGGCGATTTTAGTCATAAAATTACAATGGGGAATCTGAACGCGGATCTATTGGATGCGAATCATCCCGAAACAGAGACACTTACTGCACAGGCGCGAGAACTGCCCCTACAGATTGTGCAGCATGACACGACTCACGAACATGACCTCAATGTATCTCTCACATGGATTGATCACTTGTACATCGATGACAACGACACCATTACTAACTTCCTCAATAGGTTACTGTCCGGTCTCGGTAGGCACGCGGTCATTGATGTCACCATCAACGTCTTTACTTCCGCTTCGCCAGAAATTCCTTCACTTATAGGGATTTTCGTAACACCAGTCCAGAGCAGTTGGCTGTTTGTCTGCTTCGCTGAGACTGGGCAGCCCTAGAAAATGCTGAAACTAGCTTGGGAGACGCTGTTAGTTGCTTGAATGAGAACTTGGAAACTGTCCTTGATGAGCTAGCGCCAGAAGAAACGGTTCGACTCCGTCAAGGCGATGCTCCTTGGATTGGTTTCGAATTGAAGGTACTCATGGATGAGTGAATTGCGCCACGCAGGCACTGAGAGCGAAATCAATGCAATCAGTGCAAGTGTCTTGAGCTTCAAAATGAGGACTTTCGACTCAGCGGAGAAGTCGACGTGCGCGAAGAGCAGGAGCGTCATTCTTTTTCTCAGAATCATCTCTCTCACGCTCTAGACCAAAAAACGGACATACGTTAGGGAATGCGCAACCTCGGCTTCTTGCCTAAGAGGAAAGAGGAGGAACTCCATGGATTAACACCGGATGAGTTCAACGCTCACTTCGCGGGGGTCTCTCTCTCGCCTCACGAGAATATTGAAGAAGCAATGGACGGAATCAACTTTGCCCAAGGGGAGGGCTTCAAGTTCAAGCCCACAAATTTCAATCAAGTGGTCTTTGCCAACAAACATTTTCCCTCGCAGGCCCGCGGGGCGAATGGGGTCCCTCAAAGCGTGATCGCGAAGGCTCTTCCAGCCATGGGTGATCCTATTGTACATATTTTCAACTCCGTTCTCGCTCACGGTATTTTTCCTGAGGCTCGGGAGCAAGCACAGCTGATTCCATCGAAGAAGGCTGCAGGTTTGTCAGAGGCCTCGAACTTCCGTCTTATTGCAATGCTGTGCTTTCTCTCCAAGGTTCTGGAAAAAATAGCCCATGACCAAATCACCGAGCATTCCAAGAATACCATTTCACTTGATCGCTTCCAGACTGGTTTCAAGCAACACCACAGCACTCAAACAGCTCTGCTAAAGTTGACCAATGACATCAGAGTACGTATTGACAGGAGAGAGATAACCCTCCTGCTACTGTTCGACTCTAGTGAAGCTTTTGACACAATTCCATCATCCAAGTTATTGAGTAAACTACGACATCTGGGTTTCTCAAGATCGGCACTCCTGTGGATAAAATCTTATTGACAAGGTCGCACCCAAATCGTCACGTCGTCCATGAATGGTAATTCTGATTGTCTCGCTACCAAACTTGGGATTCCACAGGGTTCCGTTCTCGGGACTCTACTGTTCAGCTTGTGGAGCCGCCGTGGCCTAGTAGATCTAGTCCTTGGTCTCCCACGCGGAAGGTTAGGGCTCGATTCCCGGCCGGCACCACTGGGACTTTTTCTCATGTGCTTTTCACGGCGGTTTCAGCGGTTCGGAACCCACCTCAAACTGTAGGTCCCCCTGATCGAGGTGAAATCGGTAGTTGGCAGTTGCTGACGCTCTGGTTGAGTGTAACTGAACCCCACGCACATGGGTGCCGTCTGGATTGAGCTCGAAAGAGCAGGTGCCGAGACGTAGAACTAAGAACTTATATCTACTCTGCCTGAGTTGTTATATCAAGAGTCGGTAAACCATCTTTCCCACGCAGAAGACCTCCCAATCTATCTACACGTAGATAAGAAGAACGTCAAGGAGGGTATTCTCCGATTAGGAGAATTAGGGCAACTTTTTGCTGGTTGGGACGAGAGTTCTGGCCTGCGTCTGCACGCTGGCGAGACCAACGCAATCTTTTTCAGTTCTGAGAAGAACGTAAGAGACCTGCAAGAGATGGACTTGTCAGGGGTTGCGAGACAGGATGGGGTATTTGTTCCATTCAGTGACACGACCGTGAGTCTCGATGTGACATTGGACAGTGAATTGGCGTGGAGACTGCATATCAATCAAATTTCAATGGGAATGAACAAGGCCCTCTATAGCTTGCAGTCTATCAGGGCCTCTTCTACTGAGACTCTCCGAATTCGACTGGTCGAGATCCTAGTTCAACCCAACCTGAACTACTGCGCGGTCGTGTACCTCGACGCCACTGACGAACTGAGGACGTGGGTACAGAGACTAAGCAATTCATGTGTGAGATACATTTTTGGTGTGAGGAGAAACGAGCACATCACCCCGTATAGAGATCGCTTGGGCTAGTTGCGTATTGATTCGGGGAGAATGTCCTCTTAATGTACAAGATCGTGCATATGAGAGAGCTTGGCTACGTGGATGCGATGTTTCCCACGAACCACTCTCAGCGCTCTCAGCGGGGTGATGCAGAAGATCAGGAACTCAACTTTCCAAGGATGCGACTTGATTTTGGATGGAGATCTTCCCAGAGTCAATGCGATCGTTATTGGAATTTTCTCCCTCTTGGCATGCGGCAGTCACCAAGTCAAGTCTCGCTAATTGAAGGGGCGGCGAGAGAATTCTTAATGACGCTCCCCCCACAGAGGATTGATGTGGATGCCGGGCACTTTTTCAATCTTCAAGGGAAGGCCGTATAGCTCTGTTTCACCACCTCATCTAATGACTTTTTCGTTGCATGAATATTCCAAGATCAACAGAACGGATTGACTTCAAACTTGACAAGCATCTACACAATGCATTAAAGAATCGCGCTACGGAGAGACATCCCGGAGGAAATACCAAAAACTCGTTATTGCAAAGCTCACCCAACTCGTCGTCTGCTTGCATGAAGGTGGGCGCATGAGTCGACGTGCACACAATCAATCACTGTGCCTCCGATCGATGGGTTAGCCCAGATGTCTCTTCATAGCGCAATTCTCCTGGATTCAGTGATCACGTTGAGCACACCAACATCTCGCTGCTCACAATGAAACTCTCGATATTTATGCAACGCGAGCACGGTAATGTAACCTGCTGGCCCGTGGAGCGGCCGCATCACAAGCTGGTAGGATCTTTACCCGGCGCTAGCAGTCCGAGAGATGGCGCCACTCTAGGGATCTCACCCGGCAGCATCAGGGCCACGCGCGCGCGATTCAAAATCAAGAGTGATGAGGCTTCAATAGCTGTGGAGGAGTCAACACTTCCACACCTATTATGAGCCTGGGGATATGTGATATGGCAACAGCTTGATTCCAACTGAAGGACGTGGCAATGAACACGGGGACAAAACGACTGGATCTTGAACCGAAGGGTCTGACGTATACTTCCTCCTTCTATTGAGTTGCAATGGTGAGGACTCCTGAGCAGGCGTCGAGCCATTCTGGAATATTTCAATGATCTCCGGGGAGTTTTGCGGTCAATTCAGACATGTCGTGATGCAGGACAGGGCTCCTGCTAGACTTGTCACCCTCCCTCGAAGGGTCCGAGAGCGAGTCTGCGCCCGACCTCCGCCCGTGTATTTTCGAGGATAATTGCCATCATTTTGCAAGTCATGGAGATGTGTTCCGAGATGTTGGCGATGATATTCCAGTATTTTTGGGGGTCAACTTGGGATTCAGAAAAATTACTCGAGTCGTCTCAGTGACTTTCGTCACCCTTCTTCCGGGGGTCTAGAAGCGATTTGCAGTCGAGCTCTGGCCTTGCATTTTCGAGAGGAGTGAAAATCATTTCGGAAATCTTGGAGATGCTCTCCGGAATATTGCCGATGATATTCCAGTGACTTCGAGATCGATCCGAGGTTCGAAAAAAATACCCAAACCGTCACAGTGGGTTTTGTCATCCTCCCTCCAAGGAAGTTGGAGCAAATTGCGCCCGTGATGTACCTGGCTCGTTTAAAAAAAAGAACAAAATCATTTCGAAATCATGAAGATGCTCAAAGGGATGTTGACGATGATATTCCGGGGGTTTTGGGGTCGTTTCGGGCCTCGGAAAGAATACCCGAGCCTTCTCAGTCAGTTATGTGTACCTCGCCATGAGGGTCGAGGAGCGAGTCTCGGCCGTGATCCTCCCTGGTAATGATGAAAAAATCCTTCATCATCTCGAAAATGATGCAGATGATTCCCGAGATGTGGGATATCATTTTCTAGCATTTTTGGGATGGATCCGAGACTGTGGAAGAAAACCAGAGCCATTTTTTTCGATTTCATATAGCTCGCCCCGAGGGTCGAGAAGCGAGTCTCGCCTGCGATCTTCACCGTGATTCGGAAGAAGATCTCCCATCATTTCGAAAATGATGCAGATGATCCCCGAGATGTGGGATATCACTTTTTAGTAATTTTGAGATCGATCCGAGACTCTGGAAAAAAAGAGAGCCATTCCTGTCAGTTCTGTTTACCTCGCCCCGAGGGTCAAGGAGCGAGTCTCGCCCGCGATTCTTCCCGGGATTTGGAACAAAATCTCCCATCATTTCAAAAATGATGCAGATGATCCCCGAGATGTGAGAGATCATTTTCTAGCATTTTTGGGATGGATCCGAGACTGTGGAAGATAACCAGAGCCATTTCTGTCAGTTTTGTATAGCTTGCCCCGAGGGTCGAAAAGCGAGTCTCGCCTGCGATCCTCACCGTGATTTGGAAAAAAATCTCCCATCATTTCGAAAATAATCTCAGATGATCTCTGGGACCAGGAATATCACTTCCGAGTAATCTCAGGATCGTTCCGAGACTCTGGAAAAAAAATGAAAGCTATCCCTATCAGTTTCGTATACCTCGTCCCGAGGGTCGAGAAGCGAGTCTCGCCCGCGATCCTCACCGGGATTTGGAAAAAAATCCACCATCATCTTGGAAATGATGCAGATGATCTCCGAGATGTGGAATATGACTTCTTAGTAATTTTGAGATCGATGCGAGACTCTGAAAAAAAAGAGCTATTCCTCTTTTGTATACCTTGCCCCGAGGGTCGAAAAGCGAATCTCGCCCGCGATCCTCCCCGGGATTCGGAACGAAATGTTTCATCATTTCGAAAATGATGCAGATGATCTCCGAGATAAGGGAGATTATTTTCTAGCAATTCTCGGATGGATCCGAGACTCTGAAAAGGAACCGAAGCCATCTCCATTCCAAACCAACGAAAGCTATTCTTACAGCAATCACCCAAATCTTGAGAAGCTACACTTGTTAGGTGAAGACTGAAGTAAGTATCACTTCTGATTGGAGGATATATTAGAGTAATTCATCCCAAATGATCAGATGTACATACTCCAGTAACCTCGGGATTTTTCCCGGCATTCCTGTCTCTAAATCGATAAGACTATGAATGACGTGATAACTTCATCATATTGCACAATGGGACAAACGGAGGCCGGAGTGCAAATGTCGCATTGTATCGCACTGGGCCGGACCGAGAGAAGTTTGGATAGCACAAGTTTGAAGATAAACATTCACAGAGCATGGAAATGATACCTGAAAGGTAGATACCTTGTTTCGTTCAAACTGTCATGGTGGCGCCATCTGCAGTTCTCGTGTCGCAATTTTGTAACCGATGGTAATTGCAGTGGCGCCACCTGAAATACACTAGGTTCTATCCAATATGGCCCCGGTGTACAGCCTCGCCTAAAAGGTAAATACCTTGTTTTGTTCAAACTGTCATGGTGGCGCCATGTGCCGTTCTCGTGTTGCAATTTCGTGACCGACGGTAATTGCAGTGGCGCCACCTAAAATACACTAGGTTCTATCCAATATGGCCGCGGTGTACAGTCTCGCCTCAAAGATCATTTCACGTGTTGATGCAATTTTCGATGTCTATCGACCTCACGACCGATATTCTCCGACTGTGATATTTTACTACGTGTTTTTCTCCTCAATTTTCTAAGCTTTTGCGTATTTTGTGTATCTTTATCGATAGTTCGTGTACTGAAACGACTAGTCACACTTGTGATTCTACTAATATCCTTGCCCTAATGACTCTATGTGAAAACATATATATGTAAGCATATTGTATTTTTGTACTGGACGATTCATTTATCGCCTCCGTGCGAATAAAGGACATCTACCTCTCCCTCCCCCTCTCTCCTTTCTTCTCTCTCTCTCCCTACTATCTCCCCCCCCCCTCTCTCTCTCTCTCTCTCTCTCTCTCACTCTCTCTCTCTCTGATACCTCATCGGTGAATACCTCATCGGTTCAATGACATTCTCCATCATTCACCACGACCAGCCATCGTTCCTTCGTTTGCTGACGCTGAAGATCTCCGTCAATCCAGTAGAAACAAGAAGGCGTCCCTCATGTGTAAGGCTCCCCGCACTGAAGCCCTCAACCAATCCTTCACCTATGTGTCCTCGAAACTTATCAACACTCTCCCTGATGTCGATTTTGTTGATCAGTCCCC
>JAPYYZ010000825.1:0-18150 GCA_030522705.1 Eretmocerus eremicus
AAAACATGTCCTAAGGGCCTGGACGAACTCTTCCGGCTGAATTGATGTGATACTCTTCACCACGAGAGCCGCAAAAAGGGCAGAAATGTCCGATTTTGAGGTTAGAGTGGTGAAACATTTATTTGTTTGAACGAAAAAGGGTTGGAACCTAGCGCAAACTACTCCGGTAAACGTTGTATTGCTCTATTCCAATGAATAGGGTGAAATTATGTTAAATTATTCAAATCAAACTTTTATTAAAATTTTGAAGAATCTCACCTCTTTTGGATTCATGCGGGTTTGTTGTTGGGTTATAGAAATACGAGTGTCACAATTGTAACTTTTTGAAATAATGCATACAATTGAACTCTCGTTCCAACACTGTAGTCCGAAGAACAATTAACCTGTGTCGTACGATTCATGTGTCCTCTCCTAATCCTCTCCTAATCAGAGTTTGATCCAGTCTGATCTACACTGTTCTAAAGCTGTAGTTCAACTATATTGCCTACATAATATGTGACTGTATGATGTCCATTGTGTGAGTGAGAATGCGAGTAGACTTATATGTGTCTGTGTGTCAACCTTAACAGGTTATGATTTTATTCCAATTCTCAAATGCATCTATTTATTGTGTATTCACCCGTAAGATCATCAAAGATGTGTAAGATTTCTTGGTGAGAAATAGTAGGAGTAGATGTTATTCGTGTGGAAGCCAGTGTCTATTCTTTATCATAGTTTGATATTTCTATATAAGTGGAGATAATATTGAAATCGAGTTTGTGTAAGTAAGGAAGGTTGAAGAGAGTTTGGAATTTCAAAGAGTTTCTTCGCCCAATTTTCATATTTGAGCCATGTAACTTAGAGAAATCAATTTGGTGAGACTTGGAAGCTCGTGAGAGATTTTATTATCATACACATAAGAATTTTCACTTACATCCCGCAAGTCCTACAAAAAATGTAGAATTACAGGTTAATAGATTTCAAAAAAATCATTTCCATCTCGGAGCTCTCTAGTTTTTCCTGCAACGTAGATGTTTCATCGCTTAGAGCTATTACAAAAAATGTAAAATTACAGGTTAATAGGTTTCAAAAAAAATTATTTCCATCTCGGAGCTCTCTAGTTTTTCCTGCAACGTAGATGTTTCATCGCTTAGAGCTATCGACTAAACAAGCTATCAAAATATTAGTGATTCTAACCAAGCAACTGATCTGCATCCATCTGTAGATCTGAAGGAACAGAATGTTTATATAAAGAACTTATAACATATTCTTATTTCATTTAGTTGAAAATTTAACCACCATCCAGAATAAAGTCAACTTGAAATAGATTGATATAGATTATTAAGATGGACATGAATCTAAAATAGCATATTCTAAATACATATAATTTATTATTTAAGGGTTCTTCCATTTCCAGATAAAATGAGCAAAACTCCTTAAATTTCTCAAAGTTAGTACAGAAAAAGTGATTTTTATGAAATTCTCGATTCTACTGGATTTTGGGGAACAAGACTTTTAGAATATTAGATTTCTCATGTGTCCAGTCCTTAAAAATGTATCAGGAGTTTCAATACAAGAGAAACATTTGAATTTTCAAGAACTGACAAATCTTCAAAAAGGTATTCAAGTGAGCTCTCTTTAATATAGATATTGATATATACTCGTTGGCTTTACAGCTAAAGAATGGAGGTATAACAAACATACTGAAGCACCAATACTGAATTGAAGTTGATATAAAAAATAATCGAAGCATCTACACATGATTGGAACGTTGACACCTAAGCTTCATGATAATTGCATACATGCACTGAATCAATTGAATCAATCGAAATGGACGGAAAATTTTGTTGCCAAAACTCTTCTATATCTCAATAAATTAGTCACATTGTCGTCTGAACAACAATAACTGAGTGATACTTCGTTGTCTTATCTAATTAAATTTTAAGAAAATTATTGAGTAAATATGCAATTTAGACCTAATTTTCCTTGAAAGCCAATGTCAGGCCTAAAATGAACCAAATACCAACTATGATGCTTTTCCCTCAAGATCACAGATGAACGTGAGCCTTCAAAAACCACTGGAAATCTTTGATTGGTTCAACTGGGATTTGCACGATATCCTCAGCTTTATCAACTTGAAGATAATGAGAACCATTCTTTTTTGTTACCATAGTCCCCTTCACTTGGACTCGATCTCCTTTATTAATATGGTCAGTTCTTTCTTTTTCGGGAAAATACATTTCTAATACCTTTTCGCCATCTGATATTGCCCCGACGACCTTATTTCCATATAGTTTACTTGTCATCAAACGAGGAGCATTTTTAACATTTCCAGTAATTCCTGTAAAAAGATACATTCTAGTAATAGGGAATGCAAATATGGAAACATTTTGTGTGAACTTACGGATGATTCCACGAATTTTTAATGCGGAATTGAAACCAATATCAGTGATCCTATGATCATTGATATTCACATCGACTTTTCCAAGAATTTCTAAGGTTGTATATTCTTGGACATCCAAAAATTTATCCATATTGCCGAGATTATATCTATTCAATTCTTTGTATTTGACCACCACTCCTTGAACTTTGATTACCTATAATTGACCCAAAAAACGAATTATCAATATTTTTCATCTCGGTATTTTAGCTTTCTCATCGTGAAAATTGGTCCATGATATTCACATTCCCCAATGCAGTTACGGCTTGTAATTTTGGAATATTATCATTCCAACCACTCAGCATAATTCTTCGATTATTTTTTTCATCTCCATTGTTTAAAACAACATGCATAATATAGCCATGTTTATCAGTTTTTTCTGCTTCTTTGAAGTGATCTATATAGCCCGTGAATTCTCTACAAAATTAAAAACATGAGACTCTCAACTTTGGTTAGTCCTAAGTGCAATGGATTTATGGAATTAATTTCTTACGCCATTATGTCACCCAGTTCCAAATCATCACATTCATTTGTGGGAGTCAGATAAAATTCTCGTCTACGAAGATACACCAATGTCATAATAACAATGTCATCACAATAATATATGTCAATACATTGTATCGTTTGTCTGGGTAAGCGATTACTTACTTTTGTTCAGAAGGATCGATCTCTTCATTTGAATCTGAATCTTGCTTTTCGAGTGAATCGATCTTTTCAATCTTATTGATATCCTCACTATTGACATTATCTTTGCGCCGTGTGATATTATCTTTGGAAAATACATTATCAGATTCTCTCAAACTGTTGTCAGTGTTCTTGATTATAATCTGAGGTATCTAAAAAAACAATTTAATTCTCCAGATGATCACATCCTTGCAACTTTTTTGTCCAATTCATGTTACTTACCAAATGAGGTGGATTGAATGTAATTGAATTGTCATCTAACTCCATTGCAATCAAATCTTTATCAACCGGGCATGGGTTTTGACCCTCAGGGTTATTGGTTCCAAGTGATGATTTCGATTTGGACACAGGATTGTGAGGAGTTATTCCTTCGATACCTAAATTATCCAATCTATTCTGAGGATTTTCTATGGCAATTATTTTGGGAGCCTGTTAAAAATTGGAATGTATGGTATTTCTTAAAAACGAAGTTATACGATACTTTTGTTTCAACTATTTCCACTTACTGTTTTAGATTTATTCAAAAACTTCATTTGTTCAGCAGATACCCTAGATGGATCTACAGTGTTTGACAATGCTCGAGTCTGAGATTGTCGTTGAGATGTCCTTAATATAACCTGATTGGGAATACTTGTTTGAGCTTGATTGGAAATACTCCCTGAGGTCATTCTGATATCTAGTTTTTTCTTGATCATCTTTTTGTCAGCTGGTTCCTTCTTGATATTAGGTTTTTGGTTACCAGATCTATTCTCCATGTTATACACCAAATCTAGAAATCAAATAATTTTGGTTATTGATGATATATCTATATATTCATGGATATTTAGAGAAACAGGAATATTCGATATAATCAATGTTCTAGAGATATACTTTCTAGGATTAAAAGTTAAAACTTGAAGAAAAAAAGTTCCCAATAAAATTGGATGCTTAACTGGATGCTCAGTCAGTGACAGAGCCAATAGTTATCTGTTTTTATGCTGTCAGATCAGTCAATAGATCTGGAAGTGACCTCCCCTCAAGATGTCAAAAAAAATCAGTTGCAAGACTTGTAGATCTGATTCGATGATCAAAAGAATAGTCAAATGTTCAAGTGTAGACATATCTCAAGGAAGAAAAATTCCCAATGGAATTGGATGCTCAGATGGATGCTCGGTTTGTAACAGAGTGAACAGTTTTGAAAATTATCTGTCTTCATGTTGGCGAATTAATCAACTAATCTGAAAGTAACCACACCTTATAATGTCAAAAAAATTGCAAGATTCTCAGAATTAATTGGATTTTCTCTCAGCATATTGATAGTAGAGACTGACATTTGGAATGCTTACTTTCAATGTGGAACACTTCCCAAAGGATTCAAACTATAATGTCTATGAACGACAAATATTTCCAAACAAATTGAAACTGCCAAATTTTAATCCGCAAAAGCTATTACACCCAATCTAAGCAAACATCTTAGCCAAAGTTCCTCAGAGATGTGAAAATTGATCAAAAACGATTCTAGGGGATCATTTGGAAATCACAAGTTGAGTCCCTAAACATTCAACATCTTTCAAAATTACCTTATTCTATGAAGTTGAGAAAATTAATTTTGAATAATCAGAAAATTCCATGTGGAATATCTAAAACCCTCGGATATGTTTGGAAGTGATTTCTCTTAGTGATATCAAAGAGGTAGTCTATAAAGATTTCCAAATCAATTGAACCATCCGTTGATCTACTGAAAATAGAGAGCAACGCATAACAGACTTACCTTTGCTTTCGAAACAAACTTCAAAGGGTTCAAGCTGTCGATTTTTGAGTTACTAAAACATTCACAAATGTTCCAGACAGAGAAATATTAGCTGTAGAAACCAAGCCACCAAATGTAGGCTGACATCTATTCAGATCTCATCTCTACCTGTACAAAAAATTGTGCTCAGTAACATTTAGAATTGGAGAGGTTTATTCGCTACATACATTTTCACGGAAATAATTAGGGAGAACACCATTACGAAAAGGAATAAATTATCACTTCCAAAGTAAAATGAAATCTCAATTATTATCCAGGACACAGTAAAGCTGTGCTTGCAGCATCGAATGAATGACTCTCAGATTTTTCATTTGTCATGATCCAAAATAGTTTGGTGTTCTTTACACTTGTTTATATCGAAGTAAGATTCGCGAAATTTGAATGAAACCCATTCGAGATTGAGTATACACAAGTAAACTGGACCTGTGTTATTGAACCCCCAAGTTTTCCCCTAATTTTTTTGATAGAGTTTCAATTTTATTTAAATAAAGAGTGAAGGAGACCAAATTATATGATAACAAATACCTGCCATCTCATATCTCGATCTAAATTGACAGATTTTTCAAGTAAACAAAGAAACACCTTGCGAGTCTCGTGCAGCTCCGATATCCTCTCGTGCGGCTCCGATAAGGTTTGGTAGCGCAATTTACACGAGCATTAACCGAATTCTGTTTGTTTAGAACCAGAACAAATTGAGCTTACTTACCGACAAATAGTTATGAACGAATTCTTCTGTTTTCACACCAAAATAGATCTTGACCGACGAAAGAGAGTCGTTTTCAAGCACGATGATAAAAATTCTACTGCGCATTTACCACGCAACTCGTCGAAACTTGCCACATGCTTCTCACACACTCTGTTTCTCACTTTGATCTCCTCGGACGCGTTCCTAAACTGAGCTGATTTTCTCCGCTACGACACGGTAACGACGAGTGCCGGCTGGCGCCATCATTTATGACTAACCTTCCCTGATTCGGAACGCCAACGCACAGCCAATACGAGTCTGTTCATCATGAATGTTGTATTACAGTCATCAAGAGGTCGTCACATTACTCAAATCTCCTTTTCTACTCATAATATCATGAGATGTAAGCAAAAGGTCAACTGTTCAATTGGTTCCTTCCCTCGCAGTTGAGTAAACCTATACATCTCCCTACCCTTCGCCTAATTCTCGATCTCGCTCGAAGAACACAAGCTTCGATCTGCATTCCCTTTGTCTTTGCTGCTTGCATGCTGCTTGCATCATTCGTTGCAATTTGTACGTACACCGTGCTCGATTAGACTCAAGATTAGACTACAAAAAAATACATGCACTCTGAGAAGATTTAGCTAAAACGATTACAAACGAGTCTGTTCGAAAAAGATTATCAGTGTTAGATTAGAGTGATCATTTAACAATTCAGTTCGTATTGCCATTGTGTCAAGTGTATATCAACGAAATGCCAATCCCGGTGTTTTTGGAAAACTTAGATCCTACCGACAATTTCAAGAAGTATCTCACACCTCGTGCGGTAATGGATAGTTTGAAACCAACATCGATATGCCAGTAAGTTTTCTTTCTTCGAATAATCATCTTGCAAATAGTGAAAATCCTCAAATCTCATACACTCTATTCCAGTGATATTGTTGGACTGGTGAATTCAGTGGAGATTCGGTACGTTGCAGGAAATAAAAGAGTGATGAATTTTGCTATCAAAATTGAAGACAATTCTTTGTGGCCAATGTCAGCTTGGGATGATGACATTGAGCGATTTGAAGAGGCAGTAATTGTCAACTACGTAAGTTAATTCTCCGAATCATTTGATAAAGTTTCTTTGAGTCCTTTGCCAATCATTCGATGAAGTCTTGAATGACCATATTTATCATTGCAGGTGATTCACATTGACCAAATATATGTCAAATTTGTGGACTCAAATTCTCGATTCTCAATGGGCCATTCAATAGGATTTTCCTGTCAGAGTAATACAATAATCACCAACCTCAATAAGTGTAATCCCATTCAAAAGTTGGGTCAATCTGTTCTCAGTAATGAGGGAATAACTGTATTTGAAGACATACAACTCTGTGTCAACGAAAAATATCTTGACAGCTCGAAAATTGGTAAGACTATTAATGAATACGAGAGCATCTATGTAATAATTGTTTCTGGTTTTTTCAGGACTTGTTGGATATGTCAAAACACCCTTCGTTCAGGGTAACCCCAATTACAGTTTGCGTATGGGTGTACTGACCGATGGAAAAATTAAGATTACCACACGCATAAAAAATTACAATGACTCAGGAGTAGTATTTAAAGCAGGACAAAAATTGAAAGTTTATGGGTATCTAACAGAAGAGAAAAACAAAATCTACCTTGAAATGATAGATCTCAAGGATATCTACATTCTTGAGGATGAAGAATGCTCATCTGAAATGCTACGCAAAGTTATGAACACACCTCAAAAACCAGGCAATGATCATGGACGAAGCTTGGATTCAAACAAAGTTTCCAAGGTAATATTGAAAACCATCCAAATTTTCAATTCGATGAATACATAAATGAATCATGAAATGTATGTTTCAGAAACTACGTTTGGATGATAACTGATTGTCAAAAACCACCAGTCTAGTGTGAGGGTCAACATTCAGGTTCAGGAAATCATTTTTCATCATTTTTCTAGTTTTACTACTCTTCTCTTCTTCATAATTCAGATTTCCGATCAATGGTACATCCCATGTACTATAAGATTTCATCGATGTAATCCAAGCTTTTATCTGCATTTATATGTCATAAGCTCATATTCATTCATAGTTTACTTGAATCCTCTCAAAATATTTGAGATGGTCACTTTTCTTCTATTATAAGGCTATGTTAGAAATTCAAATACATAATGGAGGAAAGATTCAAAAAAATCCTTCATGAATTTGAACCTAGATTACTGAGCCATAACATCTCAATGTTTTAATCCGAGAGTCAACTTTCTTAGAGTTTGATCTCCAATAGAATTTTCTCAAATTGATTTTTAGTTTCGATGCTATATTCATGCCAATAATTGTACCAATCCTTTTTGGGTTATGTATCCTTTGGCACTGTTAGTCCCTTCAAAAATAGATAGAATCTTGTCAACTCCAACTCAACTACTTTGTATCCAATTCTGACAATGCCGCTATCCAGAACGAGGTGAAATAATCAAACTCCCCAGATCATCAGTTATAATTCAACACCACTCTGAACATCCAAAGTTCTCATCGGTACCACTTTATCAAATTTCAATAGTGCTGCTATCCAGAACAAGATCAAATAATCAAACTTCCCAAATCATCAGTTATAAAACAGCACCACTTGGAACATACAAGGATCTCAACAAGTAATAGCCCGAGCAATCAATGATACATAACATGAAAATATCAATATCAATTATGATGAAGCTTCTATTGTTTTAAAGGATTGTTAATGTTAAGACACTATGAATAAAACTTAGAATGAAATGCACCTCTTTTCATTGTCAAGTCTATTAGCAAGTATCATTCAAAAGTTCTGATTGTAGAGATGAAAATACATTCTTCCCGATAGACAGAGTGGAAAAGTTTAGAACATAGCTAACAGCCTAGCATGAACAGAATAATGAAAATCTCAAGTGAATAATGAATTCTAAATAAACACTTTGACAATTAAGACGTACTGGAGGAGAGTAGTTCCTGTAAAGGGAAACAATGTCATATAAAGAATGAGACTTAATATTAACAATAAACAACTCACTTGTACTTACACAAGTATTGTCCAAACATGAGAAATTTGTGTCAACGGACAACAATCTATCAAAAAAGAATAATTGCTTCAATAACGATTCAGAAGACAAATTAAGATGAGTTGGAAAAATTGAAGTTCATCTAGACTTTGTGTAGTATGCCGTGAGTCATGTGCGTCTATTCCAAAAATCGGTCTGCAACAAATTACGACGATATAAATGCAATCCTCACAAGCTAGAAATTCAATTGTGATAATCTTCAAATACATCAGGTCACTTACTCATCAAAATTTTGAACACGTTGTAATCCATGAATATTGTTGAGCATTCTCACGGTATTATGAAAGGCATCTCGAATCCTTCTAAAATCACGAGATGATCACCATATTCTCGAGTAAGCATCTCGATCGTTTTCATCTTTCTATAAAGAGTATACATGCAAACAGTGTGCAAAGAAACCTAACCAAGACTTGAGACAACTGGCGCGCATACCTCCGAATTACGCATGCAGTGTGATACAGTGTAGCAGACGGTCGCCAAGAACAACGAATTCGTTGCCAAGAACGAATGAAAACACTCGTTAGAAATAGATATTCAACAGAGAACGAATGAAAGGAATCAAATCGTCCGTACGGCACCGCATTCTTCAAGCATCCGTGGCGTAATATCCTTCGAAGCATACATCTCGCATCATCGTATCAGAAGAGTATATCAGAACCGCGGGAGAGCACTCCACACATCGGATTCAAACATTCGCGCGCAGCGAGCGATACTTCGATATCGGAATATCGCAGGCGATATCATCGAGAGAATATCGCAGTCTGGCATCATACTCTTTGATTAACTAAATCCACATCTCATGAATTGAATTCGCCCATAATTTAATGAGATAGATAGAAAAATATTGAGAGGCTGAACTGTAGCATTCTAATTACTTGACTTCATCACACAAGAATAATTCACAATAAGCGAAAATCAAACTTTTGGAATCCATGATACAGAGTCTGTTTGCACTCACAATCCGTTGCAATCAACGATAGTCTATTAGCTCAAGTCTTCCATCACCAGTTACATTTCCGGATGTAATATCGTCCATGACGACTCATTTTTCATAACGTATCGCAATCTACGGTGAGAGTACCACAAAATGGAGGGTTAACAATGCGCAGCTCAGTTACTCTGTCTGGGAAATATACAGTCAAATCGCGCCATCTCATTACCGCTATCCTCGATCTCCGATCGCCCTTTTCAAAGCCCCATCGACTACTTCCTCTTGTGCCATTAATCATCATAACTTTCAATAGGATCAGATAAGCGGTATACCCCTACGGGTATTCGCTGAATAAATTTGGCTATCCGAGATGACCATCTTCAGGTGCACTCCCACAACTTTCTCACGATTTGTCACATGCGAAAAACAATACCCTCCGCCTCAACCCTCGCATTACCAAACCCACGCCCAAAAATCCTCTAATCCTTCCTTCCTCTTCTCTTTCCTCTCCACTCTCGCATCTTCAGAATTCAATACCCTCGTCCCGTTACTACAGCAGCAGCAGCAGCAGCGATATAGCCTCCGGCTGCCGCACGTCCTCTTTATTTCCCTCGCGAGTCCCTCCGCTGCACACAATGAGATCCCGAGGCGAAGATAAGCTCTCGTGATAGAGAGGTTATCTGGTATCGAGGTTCTGGAATATTCGCTTGGTATAAACTCTATCTCGCGACGACGATGCCATCCACATGCGGTATACGTATATCCGATACGCTCGACGACGGCCATCGGTATTTGATGAGACGATGGATAAGGGAATCATGCGATTTCTCGATGCGCAGCATCTATGGGAGAGGAAGACGAAGGTATGGGTATTTACTTGACACTCGCATTCGCGAGTATTTTATTTCGCTCGGCGGAAACGACGGAGAATTCGACAGCTCGCGCGTAATCGATCGCGGCTACTGCTCGTGGAAAGGCCTCTCTGCGAGGTCCGCTCGCGGCTGCCTTATCGACGGTCGGGATTTGAAAGGGTTAACGTTATCGACAGTCGGCAATCTAGCTGGGAATTCACGAATGATGCGAGCTACGACTCGTGGTTTCACTCTTGACTTCGATCCAGGAAAATAATGAGAATATTGCTCCACTGGATTGGTTCGGCCTTGGACGTAGAAGAAGTTTTGAGAAATAGTGAACCTAATTGTTAGCAGCTGTATCGATTTGTAGTGTCTTCGACTGCGATGATCAGAATTCATAATTGATGTAAGAGCCAGCTGATTAAAGTTAGGTTCGTGGAAGCTTCGCTTGAATTGAGTGACACGTTGATTTTGCTCATGAGGATAATCATCTCGTAAAATGGGATATTATGGTGAACCTTCGGAAACCTTCAAGGAAATTGCTGCGTGTGACTGTATTGACTAGCTGATCAGAAGCAACTAAAAGCCACCACTAGGACTAATAGAGTCTTAATTGGCCGCAAGCACTCCAACTCATGTCACTCATCTCTGCTCTCGTCAGCTGTTGTGCTTGTAGAGATTTTGATTATGAAATCCCACAATGATCTAAATAGCTCAAATACTCAGTAACTCCTGATGGGCCAGATTGGGTAGATGGAGATTACTGAGAATCTTTATTCTTGCCAAATGTCGTTGTAAACCTATGTAAACTTAAATGAGGCTCACTACTTGAACCCTGACCATACATCACTATATGTAACAAGTACGAAAAGATAGACATGGATCAAGTACATTCCGATCGATAGTTGATCTCTTTAGAAGCCTCTAAAACTGGACTCATAACCTTGATGACTTTCTCTCTCAATCGAACGTGCGAAACCCAGGTCTAGTTAGCAATGTTGTTATTACAAAAATCCATCAAATTACGGTGAACTTCGTCTCAAAGGTTAAACTCAGCAACCAGATGAATATTTTGAGCTCTTTTAATCTGTTTCAGGTGGGTTGAAAAAGATGCTGGATGACTTGGAGCTAAGCATGCCATGTAAGTTTGATTTTTGATTTCTAACCCAAACGAGAGTGGATCAATCAACATCCAACTAAATACTCAGATCCCAAATATTCTGTGGGGATAGATTATCACTTTTTTTACTTCCAAGCCTTCATGAGATACTCGTATTCTTCCCCTCCCCCCCCTCCATTCCACAACTTTCCCCGCAGTTGCGAAAGAAAGCCATGCACCATGGTCACATCAGTAGTGCAGAACCAGAATAGATCAGTTTATAGTTTCTCGAGTGAATTGATTCTCCACTGCGTTCTTTCGATCAACTTGGTTCAAAAAACTTCTCAAGGGGAATGGCTCCGAAGATTCTATCATATATCAATTCGCCTATATTGTTGACATTGATCATTCTGTTTCGGTTACTGAAGGCTGAAAAAAGTACAAGTTTTGGAACCCATGGATGACCATTAGGTATGCTAGAATTCCCCCTGTAAGAAATTCATTCTGGGGAATGATTTCTCCCCTTTTGTTGTATGTGATACGGAAACGGATTGTCATTTCAAGAGATCTTCCCCTCATCGACAAAGCAGCTGGCTCGTGACAAGATGTACGGTCGTGTCACCAATCGTCCCAAGAACTGTCAGAAGGATGGGAGAAGATTTGGAATTGAGCCATAATAAGATACCAAAATGGAAGTCTCAGAGAATCCTTAGACGAACAGGATGAACTTTTTGTCTCGTTTTCCTATGTTTTTATCCAAGAATGTCTTGAGACATTCAAATCACATGATTGTAAGTATCTACCCCACCATTAAAATATGTCTGACAATGAAACAAAGACAATTGAGCCAATGATATAAGTCTTCAAACAACCTGAATTCCCTATACTGAATTCAGCTCCTATTAGTGTTGACTACTGATGACCAAAAGATGGAACATTGAATTCGGTTCAAGAAGTATGCTTCCATCATATGAACGATTGGTTTTTGTTTTGGAAAGCTTACCCTGGGCCCGGTTGCCTTAGAAAATTAAATATCAAAAAATAATACAAACCAGCATCTCTCAGATGTGATACAATCATCCATGACCAACTCCACCCAATCCACAAATCCAAAAGAGACTTTGACTAACTTGCACTCCTTCCAAACTCTGTCAAAATATGCTTCGTCACCCCTCACCCAATTATGCCCATTTGAGTCTGACACCACCAACTGAATGAAAACCGTCTCGAATCACCCCAAACTCCACATCCATCGAATCTCACATCTTCGCCCAACTCTCAGAGCTCATCTCTCGGCATTCCCAAATTGCTGAGACTCGCTCAAGAGTAAGGACTCTCGTGCTTCGTAATTTCCTTTGGCTTCGAATCTGCCTGCTACAGCCAACTCTGTGTGCATTCCCTCCAGAGCTCCGGCATCTGCATATCGCAGAGAGCGTAAAAGGAGATGCTCCCGAGCGTCGTAATCAGTCTTCATACTAATTAATTAAACGAATCCCAGCGGCTGCTCTCGAGCGCGCGAGCATATCGTGTTTGTGTTTCATTGTGCTTGCTCCGTAGTCAAACTTGTATTAGAGCACCAAAAGCAGCGGCTCGTTTCGGGTCCCTCCGCCTTAGATTGCTCCTCGGCTGCACACGAGCTATATACAGCGGCGAACGAGCAATTTCCGTGCGCGCAAGTGCAAGCACGCGATGCGCCTCTCGCGGAGAGCACAGCTGCAGATGCAAGCCAAGACGTGCGCTTGTACATTAATGAGGCAATATCGGCCGCCTCTCTCTCTCTCTCTCTCTCTCTCTCTCTCTCTCTCTCTCTCTCTCTCTCCCTCTCTCGTTATATGCATATCGGGCCACCTCGTTGCTTCGGAACCCTGCGTTTCCAAGATTCAAGCCTTGTACTCGTCGCGAGCATCGGGTACTCTGCTTAGTGAGAGTATCTGTAGGATGTCGATGGAAGAGACTTGGGGTGACTTCGAGATGGAACCCCGACGCTCATTTGGATTTGATAGATGGAGATGGTGCATTAGAGAATTTGAAATGTTGCAAAGTTTTCACTCGGGCGACAATCAGTCAAGCATCGTGTTTTTATTGACCTACATTTCACCTTGTCATAATGAACTTGATCTGGTTGGTTCTGGATGAGTTTTATATTCACGTTTACCTCACGCTCTTCTCTCAATTTCCTGCGACCACAACAAAAAATTCCTTCATTCACCTTTTACAAGGAAAGTGTCAGGCTTTTGGGTCATGGATTTGGATGGAATTCTGGGAATAGTCTCCTTTCGGTACCAAAAGACAATATCCAAAACCGCAGATGTCAACTCTCAATCGTTTTTGAGCTACAGCACATGACATTAGCATTATCCATATAGGCCCATGTTGAAAAGTGATATCTATAGGTATACTTGCTATGCTAATGTCATGAGCTGTAGCTCAAAAACGCTTAAACGTTGCCATCTGCGGTTTTGGATATCGCCTTTAGGTACCGAAAGGAGACTATTCCCAGAGTTCCAACAAAATCCATGACCCGCAGGCCTGACACTCTCCTCGTTAGTGTCTTTCTTTTTCTACTAGGAGGGTTCCATTCACGCAGAGGATACTTCCACCTATACTCATACCCTCATAACATTGTCAAACTTTGCCTGGATTTTGTTCAGAGTAGATTTATCCATACACAAATTTGCAAAAGATGGAGACAACGGTTCTTCATAACTCATTTTATCATTCTTCAACAGATTCGTATAGACAGTAGTATTCTACATTTGAAAAGACAATGGTCTGACAGTGTAAACAGTAAACAGTTCGAACTTGCAGTGCTCTATCAAAATGTCAACTGGATGCGCCCGTCTACAGCGTGGCTGATGAACTCTTTGAAGTAAGAGAGTTTGAGAATCAAGTTTACTTGCTTGGCATTGTCATCTAATGGAAGGTGCGATGGGCATCTTTGGATCAATATGCCACTAACTTGTTTGTGGTGCAGTAAGGAGACTGGGCCTCCAAAATCACCCTGCAGAAGTTGAATAGAGAGATTTATCTGATACATGAAGATTCGCAAGAGTGGTTGAATAGCATTTTTCTGATTCAGGATTAATAGAATTGAATGAAAGAGAATGGATCAGCAGATACCATGGTACAATCAAAAGATGACGCTCTAGCAGCTTGTATGACGATGAATGAATGAAAGGCAGACAAGAACCAGCGACCGGACTCTTGGCATCAATGAATAATTTCCGGAACATTTGAAAATACTCGCATCCTAACAATGCATCTCTAACCTTTGGATGCGAATACTTTCAAATGTTCCGGAAAATGCTCATTGATGCCAAAAGCATACTTGATTCAACTCACCTCAACTGCTAAGACCGCAGGATCGGATGCAGCACACGATATCTTATCTGGTAGAACAACGTCAGACAAACAACTTGGCACAAGCTCTCTCACTCTTCGCTCACACTCTTGTTTGTTCAGCAATGTCATCATCGCTTCTCGTGGTTTTTCAGGATAGGAAATGTGATTAGTATAAATGGGACCCCATCCTGCTACTTTGGCTGTTTTCAACCCCTGATCCAATTGGCCACCAATCACTATTGGCGTGATGCCTGTATCTACTACATCCATCTGTACATGTTTTGAGAATCAAAATTGTGCTAGAATTTCTTATTGATAGTATTCCAAGATATTATCAATCAAGAGTAGTATGCATGATGAACTCATGAGACTAATTCTAGACGTAACTAAGTTACCTTCAGAATACACAAATCATCTGTATATTTCTCGTAGAAGCAGAGTGCCTTATTGGCACACCAATGCTCATAGGTAACCTTCGACAAGACATTGAAACTCTTGTGGATTGGGTGTCCCGGATTTGTGGAACCGAAAACTACCCGCAAGCTCGTAGTTGGCTTGTGCTCCAAACAACTCGCGGCTGTCAGAACCTTATCTCTTAATATCAGTATACCAGTACAGAGACGAACCCCGTAGTCATCAGTGATGAGAGCCAAAGAACGCTTCCTTTCGGAATTTACGCGTATAACGCTTTCACTCTTCCCATAAAGTGGTTCAGCATTTGAACTATTGCAGATCCAATCTATAAGTTATTATATCTGTGGTATTTTCATCTAAATTATGTCTGACTATGATTTAGAGACTTGAGCAATGATATTCTCAATATTACTTACAGAGAATGATGATTTGTAAAAGGATCAGTTTGATGTGGAGTCCCATGGCTACTTATTTTGACTGATACCAGAGCCGAATACTCAATTCCCAAATATGTACTCTAATTAGCTAAACTGCTCGCCGACGTGGAGCTAATGCTCTCCTCTGATAAGAATTCGCAATTGATGTAGTCTAATTATAGTATCGTAGTCTTCCATGTCCGCGTGTCCTACATCATAAGATTACCTTCTTTGGATATCTTCAAAATCTTTCGCAAACATCCAAGTAGCACGCAATCATACTTATTTTTGGATAAATTATTCATCTTATTCACACGATGTCTGAATTCTTTCCCAACGATTCGGAGCTTTTCTAAGAACAGATATGAATTATCAATTCTAATTGGAGTTGAAATTTCGAGCAAGACATTTTATAGCCATATCTCTGAAGCTCATATTTTTTATGTCATCTCTAATATATGATGAATTCCATTTCACCCTCATCTCATGAACCTTTGTTAATACAATATTCTTTTACCATGGCCAATTTGAAATGGCTCTCCAATGATATCGAAAATGGCTCAGTCCCATTGTTTGATCAGAGTCTTCATCAGGGAATAGTTCAGGGATGGGAAAGTGGAATAGTTGTTTCAAGCACAAATAGTTACATTCAAAACTAAAATTGTGCGATTCAGAAAATATTGTCATTTGCCAGCGTAACAATTCCAACATTCTCATCAAAATGTCAACAGTCAGGTATGGTCATGTCCTACTAAAACTTTTGGAACGGATCTTGACAATACCCCTCAATCCAACAATCAAATGTAATTTAGCAAACAGTTTACAAAGAGTGCAGAGCGCGCCCAGATGCTTGTCAGGTTATATTGGCGTGAGTCGCAAAGCTTACGTGCAAAGAAAATGATTTGCTCTCGCAGCAACCGACGACAGTTAACGTCAATCAATATCGGGAGTAACGAAGTCGGGGCGAGCTCGACAGAGTTCAGAAAGCTTACGCCGTGCAGTTCACCTTCTTTTCAGATTTCTCGCCTGTGCCAGCGTCTGCTCGCGACACCTACCTAACCGGACCTTTTTCGATGTCAGCACCACCCCCCACCATCTGCTCCTCGATTTACTGGCATTGGCGATAGTTCTGCGACAGCGTGCTTGAATGCAACGAATTTCGCGCTGCGTTTTCAGAAAGTGTATGACGAAATTCCTCTGGGCGGGTCTCTGCTTCTCCCAGATACAATTTTCTCAAATCGAATCAGATCGCGAGTTTCTTGTAGAATTCGCTTGGGATAGGAGGGTGCGATCGAAAATGTGACATGGATAGGTTCTCCTCGGTTCTCGTCTCTCAACTTTTCACCAGTAGATAAAGTTATGTTTGGCGAGACGAGTTGTGCCAGGGTAAGTCAAGTAGTTTTGTAGCAATCTATGGATCAGTGGATTAAATCGAATGCGGCAAGACAGGTAATATAATAATATCAAAGATCCATTACGGGATCTTCAAACCATCCAGAACATCATTCGGTTGAACCTTGAACTGGTGCTTTGGAGCAGATCACGTGGCCAACTCAATGACCGAATCTTTTCAGTCCCATTATGAAAGTCATCAACCTATTATAGTAACAAATGTATAAAATCGATCGATTCCACAGGTTTCTTTTCCACGTTTAATCCCATATGTGGACGCACCTAGGGTAATTATAAAAGCTCAAATGGGCAAATGAAAAATCCGCAGGCTTAGCGCTAACTATATGCTTTAGAGGAACAATTATGAACAATCGCTATGCTCGAGCGCCAACGCGCCCTCGTGCGCAATCGACAACTATTCCTCACTCGTTACACGATGTAGTATTTTGAGATAATTGACAAATTCTTTTTTCTGATATGAGCTCTAATAGAAATGTATTGATCTTCGCGTTGCAAGTAAGTTCCGCGATCCAATTCAAATTCTATAATAGATTCTGAATAACATTTCCTCAACAATTACAAATACATGCCCTTCTTATCAACTATGTCCAATGTTTGTCGATAATCGATATTTCAGAATTTATTTATGGCTATATTATGAATTAGATATTGAATTGAATTCTCTCAGCGATTGACCAACACATTCTCTTGATATGAGTCGCGATGTGAAGTGTGTTGAACGGCTGTCAATCTTTCGTGCGCAGCACGCGCTATTCCAAGTCCTGTAGCTTTTTCATTAGATCCTGGGTTGAATTATCTCAACAATTGATAAATACATATTTTTGACATGAATCCTGTTCATCGCGAGTAGGCCTTCCGCGCGCAACGCGCGCGTTTTCGAGTTCTAGTGTTACAGTGATAAGAAGGAATGAAAAAGTTGTCATGCATGACAAGAAGTCGTAATATGTAGATAAAGTTCCATAGAATACGTTAGTTTGTAGAGCAAGAGCTCTCAACATTAT
>JAPYYZ010000826.1:0-22358 GCA_030522705.1 Eretmocerus eremicus
GGCCATACCCCCCCCCCCCCCCCCCCCCCCCCCCCCCACAAGTCCACGCCGAAGGAAAGGCGCCGAATAGCACTCGGTTCTGTATGAATGTCGATAGATCATAAGTGATAAGTATTCTGAGCACTGAGTATTAATGAAATTACGTGATATGTTCCCGCTGTACGGAGTCAAAGTGCCACGTGTCTTGGTGACCTCATGGGATCTAGGTATATGACAAATAGTATAAATAATGTGAGAACTTTTTGTACAATGTGAAAATAAAGAGGCCCACTCTATACCGTATTTTTCTTGCTTTCGGATCATTCGTCCAAGAAGACTGATCTTCTTCTATAAAAACGTACCTACAAAGTTGTAATAAATCAGTGTTGATCACGTATCTGTTGGATTCTACCACCTATCATAAGTTGCGTGTTTCAGTGAGAAACTTGTATACACCGAATTTTTGTCTTGTGAAGCGTTTCCTTTTTGGACTGTGAAGCGTTCACTATAGGAATCTTAGAGGTTTTGGGATCATTATGTTTATAAAAACGAGTTCTCTAGGTGGTATTTGAGAAAAATCACCCCAGAACTTCAGAATAACGTCAGTTTTTGCACAATTTCATCTAAAAGGATTAGAAATTCGAAGGTATGATGATCTTTGGTAAACTCATTGTAATGGGTGTGATTACAGTAAAGATTGAGCGTGACCTCATCAATATTTATGAAAACATGCCCTTTCTGTCTTTTTATCATATTTTCTTATGGAAAACAGCTGCCAAAATAGTTGTGATTCATAGCAAGTACTTTTCATCAAAAAACTAGTTAAAATGGGATAGGACGGGTGAGTATACGTGAACCTCGATGAGGTCACGCTGACAAATTCATCCATCTTCCTTAGTTCATAACTCGACTTTAAAAAATTGTGAATATTTTTTTAAGGTCATAACGTCAAGGGCTTGGGAAGAACTATACGATGCCGTAAGAATTTTTGAGCTAGGTCAACATCCCTAAAAGTTACGGTTGATTGAACGAGTTGAAATTAAATCGAGTTTTCAATGCAAATTATTATAAAGGAAAAGTTGCCTGAAAATTCTTTTGAGCACATAGGAGGATAGCTTTGTTCGTGATACTTCAAATGCTTTCTCCAAAATTTCCGTAGACCCAAGGGTTTCGGGAATATTGCCATTTTTATCCACTTATCTATGTTCCTTTATTTATGCAGAGTATTGTATTTTTTAAGAGCTCCTTTTCGAGATTGTCAACTGTTCTTAAGAAGCCCCGATATAATCACCAGAGAGCACCGCAGGAGCTTCTTGGGATTTTTGGGGGAGCCTGTTGAGCGCTAATGGGGAATCATCGGAGAATGAATGTGGGAGCTATCCGGGAACTCTTGCGAAGACTTCTGAGAGCTGAGCATTGATTCCCCAAAAACATAGTTGAATGAAAAATCTAGCAATTCCCGGGAAGCTGCCGGGACTTGTTTTGAAGCTCTCAAAGCATTTCAAAACCACAACCTTCACCGCTGGGATCCTTGCAATTTTCTTGTTCGATTTATCAGCTCTGTCTCGTCTCAACCGCATCCTAGCGTCATGAAACCACCAGGATTGGGTTCGGAATGTCAAATTACGTGGAAAGCCATCACGTCCAATTACGAGAAAGTACTCTCAAGGAAATCAATTTGAAAAAAGTCCAGAAAAACCTAAAATTTGTATTTTTAAGAGATTAGTCTTCTGCGACTAGAAAAAAATCCTGAACGTAGGGCCAAAACAGGCCATGGATTCGGTTTTTGCGTCAAATAATACGATAGGAAGCAGAGTTGCTTGCGAGGGTTATTCTGATCCCTCAATTTCGGTCCTCAGTGTATTGTGAGCTCAATCCATGACATATTTTGCTATCAGTAAACAATTAACCTACTATCGTATTACAGGTGAGATTGATAGTTGCCTCATATATAATATCGCCTCAGTTTCGCATGGACTTCACATTTATGACCCTAAATTCGGGATTCTTAAAGAGCTTCTTCTCCAAGCTGAAAAAAATCTGCAAGGATTTTGAGCGGAAAATTCCCTAACTCGACCGATTTTGAAAAATTTGGCTTCCGAGGTAGTCTAACAATGTACTTGCCAGTGTCTGTGCGACTGACATTCTCGTTAAAATGTCCGATACATTTATGTTCGTCATCTGACAGGATTCATTCATGGGGAACTTCCTCATACTCAAAAAATAGACGTAGTGTTCTTTGCCAGATCAGAATCTGTATCCTTGCTGCACAAGTTTATGCTCGGTCGCGACGATGAATAAGACGTCATTGAACCTGAAATAATTCAGCCAAACTGGGAGTTCCTAGCGATAGGAGCATCGCCGTTTTTGTTTTGACGTAAGCCCTGTTGCATGATTTGCGCATCAATTTTAGCACTGCGAAACATAGGGAATGAAGGCAGCTTCAGAAGTGGTGATGAATATGTTAAAAAGATTAGATTTTTTCGTCGTGTCTGAGGCAATTGGTTGGAAGTTGGGTCATGGGATGGACAATGTGACCAGGAAGAAGCCGAAAAATCGTAAAATCACATGTTGAGGGGAAGAAGAAGCTCTACTTTATCGACATTCATCATAAATTGATTCGAAATGAAACAAAAGAATATTTTGAAAAAGTAAATTCACGCTACCCTGCGTATCGGTAGATCGGACCACTGTGTAACATTTTGAAGCGATCCGCTTAAAGCGCTTGGAGTTATTTGAACTGTAGTGTAATTACAATATATTTGCACTATAATTCAAATTACTCCAAGAGCTTTTGACGGAGAGCTTCAAAATTTCAAACAGTGGTTCGCTCTACCGATACGCAAGTCAGCTTGAATTTACTTTTTCGAAATATTGTTTCGTTTCATTTTAAATAAATTTATAATGAATGTCGGTAAGGTAGAGTTTTTACATGACCTAAAGCTCGAAAAATGCAGATCTCCCATTGAGAGCATGAAATACAGGAAAGAAAAAGGACCTCAGTTTATTTTCTTGCAACATTTTATGGTTTTTTATATAAAAAAATATTAGCAGACGATGCATGATATCATGTTCAAAGGCCAAGAAATGAGCAAAATGGGGATTTTCTAAGTTGAAAATATGATTTTTGACAAATACTTGAGAATTACGGTTTTGAGAGGCTTCGATCGCAAAACCAATGGCGAAATCTGATTCAACATCAAATTTTGTATGGAGTTTACTCATTGTGAGAATTTTTGATTCCGTACTTATTGTGCGTTCAAATAATGAACGAGCTTTTCTAGTGAAAATTTTTTCATAGATTAACCAGTATGTTTCAATATTGGTCTCGCTAGGGACAAAAATAGTGCATTTCGACCCGAGTTTCGTACGCCCATTTCGGACCCTGGGACCGATGGATTCCCGAGCGCAGCGAGGGAAGCCAGTCTCCCGGACCCTGAGTGGCCGTGCGGAACCCGGTTCGACATTATTTTTCGTCCCGAGGGCCCCGGATCGGGCCCGAAAACTTCGATTTTTGGCCACGAGGACGAAAACATTTTTTTGACCCCAAAACTGCGAGAAACATGATTTTTCAACATTCCCGATATGAAAATGAAAAATGCTTTGGGAACTTTCAGAAAATAGTCATCGAAAAAATTTTCGACCCTTGTGTCACTAAATGAAGCCGGTTCTGGATGGAAAAGATTACAAATGGCGGCCGCATGCCTCTTTCACCTCTCACCCCTCGTGCTGTCTTGACTGCCTGACGCGCGTTCAGTTTTATCTTGCGAGGTTTCGTGTGAGATTTTCGTTAATACGATTTCGGTTTGGCGATTCTCATCGTGATTCTTTCGGACGTCAGATTTTCAGAGGTCATTACCAAATCTCGGCTAATGAAGGAACAGAAATATGCATCTCTGTCGAGATCTCTATACAATCTCACCCGTAAATCTATATCTGCATTTTTGAATTTTTTTGTTGGCGACAATAAGGTGATTGAATAATTCACTTCCAATTAATATTCCTGATGATCCTCACTAGTAAGTCTAGGAGTGTATAATCATAGATATGAACAGGAATAATTTGCAGCTATTCAAGAGGCTCTGCTTTTTCTCCACCCGTACCGTATCCTCGGAAAGATACGGCACGTGGGTGTATATCATGCAGTCATACACGCTAAATAGTTCATCAAAAACTCGGGGTTTTGGGCAGGAAACATCGCTTCTTGCTAATGAATCTTGTAGAGAGCATCCGAATGAACAACTATGAACAGTGGCAACACCAATTTTCTTCTTTGTTGTTGCTTTTATTCAACGCTGAAAGTGGCGAAATTCGCGTTTTTTCAACTTTCAAAGGCTCATAACTCAAAAACAATGCGTTTAAGCAAAAAATGACAGGAGACCTTTTATTGTTCAAAATGAATCAAGTGACCTAGAAAAAATAGTTTCAAGGCAAAATAAACAATTTTCTGTGATTGTTTAAACAATTTCGGTTCAAACAAATATGCACCAGATTCCCGCCTGGCAACATGCATCCCTACAATCAGGAGGACCTTCCGAAGGGGGTTCCGTGGAAAAATTCCATGGGAATATTTTCCTGAACGGTGGCGGTGATTTCGCCTGGTCTACAAGTAGATAGCGTCAATTGGGGTGATAGACTAACAGCTAGATAAACGTAAAATGACTCCAATAGCCTATGGGAATGTCCATCCGGAAGAGGCAACACGCTAGCATACCTCTATGAAAGGAGGAATAGCGTCCGGAAGAGCCGGAACAGCCATTTGGTGTCCACGCTCCATTTACCAACTCATTCGAAATATCAGAGCGTTTGCGCGGGTATCAAGGTCTAGTCTATATCTCAAGTGGACGAGAAGAGAAGAATATTTTTTCCATATGAATTTCATAAGTTCTACGAATTTATCATTTTTTGTTGGATGGTGGAAATAATGACAAGACCTCGGATATTTGAACATGAAAGATACAATTTATTTTCCATTTTCGATAAGATAAACAAGTATACATACAAAGGACACTTTGATTAGAACGCAACTATCAACCATTGACACAGCAGGTGTACATAAAACAGATTGTTACTCGCTGTTATTCGTTATCTAAACGGCATTTCCATTACGTTTATATTATAGAATCACTGAAAACGATTATGCGTAGAAATGGAAATAGAGATAGGAAAGGAAAGCTCTCCAATTTTCCATGTTTTGCATCGCCCCAGAATTTTTTCCACCCGAGCGATGCAAGTATAATCTATATACTTGTTGTCACAGCTTGCAACTCTAGGTAATCTAACATATTCCAATAGCCCCCTCCAACACGTAACAATAAATCACACGGATCCAGGGTTGCCACTCGTTATTATTCAAAGGGCAAATTTTACACAACTGTTGGTAGCTTCGTTAGCTATATTATTTTGTTCGAGTTTCGGATTTTGTAAACGGCTAGTTCACATATCTCCTTGAAAAAAATGTATTGAGAAGATAGAATTTCAAATATCAGCGGTTGAGATTTTAAATTCGATTTAGTTTATTTCGATGTCGATCCATATCACTTGAATCTTAATGAGAAACAAGACCTGGTATCTGCAATAACAATTTGATTTTGCATTGTTAGGATAACAACAATACAAAAGCGTACAAATAGATACTCTTTATGATGGACTTGAGAAGTTCAGTATTCTCTCGAAGAAATCCGAAAAGTAGTTCTCACACTCATTCGTTCTCTTAGTACTGAATGTTCTAAATCACAAACGCTCAACCGTTCACAACTACTATACACGAAGTGTTAGCATACTCAACTAGTTAGGTACAAACAGGAGTTTCACAGGCAAATATATTTAAGCTCACGTCTCAATAGTCTATCGTTACTTTTTTCTTCTAATTTCTTCTGTTCTCTTTTATCACTAAACCTTTCTGAGCCTAATTGCACATATGTTGCCACTTGCATTTCTTCAATCTTTCTTTGTTTCGATAATTGAGTTTCTAGACGGCTTTTCGACTACAGTTGATCTAATCATTAATATGCAATATCAACTCGAATGATAACGTTTCTTATCGAAACTAAACAAGATGCTTCGAAGACATTCTACGAGAAGTATACATCAACTTTTTCGGAAATGCTCAATGTTTCCATTCCCTTTCCATTTTTTACTACTTCGTAAGCGACGTTGTATGAAAAGTTGACTAAAAAGGAGGTAAGATCATTGCAACAGTAAATTCTCAACAGTTCTGTCTTTATTGTAGAAAATATCAAGATAAGCCGTGGATTGGCTTTTGATTTTTTGCAATGTTATACTTATTTGCAACTCGAGAGTCTCCCGGGGATATCGGGTGGTTTGTTCAAAATTTCTTTTCGAAATTGCTGGAAAAGAATAAGAAACTTTTTCTCAACCTTCACAAGTGTAAATTTGATTTTGCAGGACAAGTCACTCAAGAGTAATATAAACATTTTTTAAAAGTTCCACACGAAATAATCGAGATAACGAAACGGACCCCAACAAACTCGAATGCATGGTTCAATCCACATATTTCAAACATATTCAATTCACTGTGCAATTCTACAAATATTATTCGATGTGGTCAGATACTTTTTTGATCGAGCAGCTTATGCATTTTTCGTTACTCAGTGAGAATTAACTGATTTCAAAGACGGGTGACTCCGTCAGGGATCTGTCGACGAGCATTGATTCGATAAAAAGCTCAATGAAAAGCTGTGATGGTCTTATTTCGAGAATTCAGTCTTCTTGGCGCTACTCGCCAGTTATTCTCGCATTATTCAAACTGGAATTTCCGTTGAAACGTCCAGTTGATAATTGAACTGATTGTTAGTAAGTTTCTATAGTCTTGTAGGAAATTTAAAAGGCTAAACTGTTGTGAGTGAGCAAATAGAGGTAAAGCGTATACGAAATATTGACTTGAGATTGGTCATCATCAAAAACGAGACAGGTAAGTCGCCGAATTACGTTACGGTACATCACGCTAAATCTTATTGAATATGTAATTTACGCAGGTTAATTCAATTACTGATACCGGAATCTTAAGAATTTGGTGTAAGATAAGTAAAAACCTTTCGACGAGTGATTGAATTATGGAAACGAAATCGATACATAAACGTCAGAGCTGATATCATTGCGACATCAAGAAACGCATTCAGTCCAAACTTGAAAAACAGTTCTAAGTCTAGTGGCATCACTTACAGATCGAGAGCATAGCAATACCCACAGCTTTTCTAATTGCGGGTGTGCGGAAGCGAATGTGTTCCAAGAATGTGTTAGATTGTCTATCAAATACATGAAAAAATTGGGCAAATTCTTGGTAACCATCATATAAAAGATTTGAAAAAGCGATCTGCTCAAAGAATGCACGAATGCATAGATTCGCCGTAAATATATGAGTTAGTCTGTAGTGAATTTTACAAATATCACACATGCTCGAAAAAATGTGTCGGACGCGTGATTTCAAGTATCAGCCGGCTGCAAGGGGCATAATTCGATTCAACACCCAGATTCAACACATAATATGAATCCCGAGTAACACGCACACATTTATCTGTATTTTAGAATACCAGAAATGTATTTTTGTAGATGATCTACCAGCCGAGATAACAACGATCAACAATTGACTATCTCTGTGGCATTCAACTAGCGAGCTACGACTTTTAGTCTACATAATAATATCATCAGGAAATTCCATCTGTAGCTTAGACAAGCAACATTACTGATGGGATCAGTTTCTGTAATGCTCTGTATACTATGACATATCTCATCATACACGAATTGCTATTTTTACTCCAGTATTCCAACGGTAATCGACGATCATGTACATTCAAATACTGATAAACCATTCAAACAAATACAATTTCGATTATGACTGTCCCCATTACTTATACCGAAAATGGGCATCAAGAAGCGTTTGAATTAGTCTAGGAAGAAAGTTGATGGTGTTTAACATGAAAGATATTTGCTTAGAAAATATGTATTCACAAGATGTAAAATTTCTAGCCCCTAGCAAACTACTTTATATCATTCCATCAAACTCATGAGAATTGATGATGCACAACTGTTTTCAATATGTTTGCACATACAGTACCCCGCATGAATAATGGGGATATCTCGGAGCCAGTGATTTGTAAAAGACTGTTTCCCAAATGTCCCTGAAGCTCTTTAGATCAACTTTCGTACGTGCCATCGCGCTTTTACCGCTGTTTTTTTTCCTCCTGCACTTCCTACAGTAATCATTGGATCGGCGTGAAATTGAGGGAAGATCTCTCTTGGAAAAACCCACTATAATTGACAGATGATTGGAGAATCCTCAATTCATACGTATAAAAACGTTATCCCCTGTATTGATCGTCCATTCAGAAGAAATGGATTCAAAAGTGATTGAGAATCAAGGTAGGTCAATATTTAATTTTCGTGAATTAGGTGATTTTTTTTCAGAGAAATCTTCTCCCAAAAAGGGACGCTCAAATCTCGGATCAGGGACGACTTCAAGCGACTTGAAGTAACAAAATTTGAAAATCTTGACTTGTATATACTTTCGGATCCTTTGGTTCTAAATTGGTTCAACTCGGAGAGTTGAGCCGATAAAATTGTCACAAAAGCATGTGAAAATCGTGGAAAAATGAAAAGCCCTGAGCAAAAGTTCTCGACGACTTACTAATTCTGACCATAATGGGCTATCAAAAAAAAAATGAAACGATTTTGAAAGAACCTGAACTTTTAACCAATAGTGTAAATCAAACGATATTTGTTTTCAAACTTGCAAATACAATGCGATCCCTATCAGTAATTACGTAAGATCAACAAATGATGATCGTGTGCACATCCTCCACGCTTCAATTCTGAATTTTGAGGTAAATTAGTCTTTGAATGCGTTTGATATGAAACTTACGTGACTCATAAACTATTTTATCAGCAATTCAGATACAATTAAATATTTTGAAGATAATAAGCTCTGCAAAATGTCACTCGTTTGAGATGTAATTAGCTCGATGGGTGTCAAACATTGATTATATGCAAGATGATGTGAACGCCATATCCAATCATCAGTTGGGAAAGGGATCAATTTACGTTACACTGTCGACGCACTCGCAGAGCTTTTGGTGGCCCAATAAACAAATTAAACTACGACGTTGCTACCCGCACCATGAGATTTGGCTCCATGCTACGAAATATAATTATCGCATTTTTCTGTCTCAACTGTAACTAACACATTTCTAAACTATTTCGACTAACAATGTGAACATTGCACGCAAAAATAGCACAAGTACACATACTCCTGAATGGGTTTTCCAGCGCGGGCGCTCAAAACGCCTTCGCTCTGGGCGCAGATCGCAGAATTGACATTTTTACGCGCACTCCGCTTGCGTAAGTTATTTTGGCCCGAGGAACTTGTCGCCCTCGCTTTGCTCAGTTTATAATGAACCAGTAGTGCCAAAAATACCTAGACGCACTTGCGTGCAAAACATACGAATTGGAGCTGTTTTCGTTCGTATTAGGTACTCGTAATAAGCACGGACTAATGGAAACTCTGAAATTAACATGAAGGCCTTGATAAACTTATTGTATTCGTTGCATCATAATTGTTCCGCAAAGTTATCTTATTGTAATTCATCTTATTCCGAATTGTTTCTTTGTTAACGTTCAATTTCCAGTCACATAAAATTGAAGTATGCTGAACGATTACTGAATCAACTCGTGACCATGAAACATTTAACACTATTGGAAATTTTGAAATAATATTTTCAAACACCGTCATCATTTTCTGAGCTAGAGTCGAGAAGAAAGCACAAGCTTATCAAGAATTTTGTCTCCCCTAAAAGCGACTTACATTGTCCCCGTCTGTAACATCTAGATATCCAACTTCTATGGCTATCAAAGCTTCCACATTTACACCATGAATCAAAGGAGGAGAACTCGATCATCTTCTGACTGTGGAAAAAATAACCTGCCTTCATCAACGATCCTGCACAAGAGTGAAAGTGTCATTGGATTTTACCAACACTGAATGACGGCGTATGAACGTATTGGTAGGAATAATACAAGAATGTCATCTATACATTAGGCTACTGCTATAACGTGGTGTGTAAAGAAAAATCAATGAGTGTGCAAGTGTATACGCTGACAATTCACTCCTTCACAATTTGCTCTGATTGATTTGTTTCAATCAATATTGATAGGATATAACGCATTAGTCCGAATCTGACCTTGTCAGCTTACACAGTCGTGACAACACCGTGACAGAAACTAATTTTTTCAATTTCTCATCTATTACAAATTTATCGCCAAACTGTCAGATCTTTAGAACTCAAAAATGTTTCACGTCATACTTGAGGATCATGGGCGATTGTTCTCTCTGTTACCATATCTGCGATTTTAATACATCTCTGCCCTTGATTCTTACTGGTATGAGATTTCAATTTCGTACTGTTCCTGTAACTTTTCACCACTTCATTCGAAGAAATCGAGTCCGACGTCGCGCAACAAGCTGTAAGTATATTTAGTACTCCCACCTACAGTATGCAGCCTTTCGAAAACACAGCCCATTCAAGACTATTCCTATGTCACATGTAAGTCAATAAATCTTTCGACGATATATCATGTAAGGAAAGATATGCACTATATACAGTAGCAGAGATGATCATATCATGTGAAAAACAATTTCCACCGATTGTCTTCGTAGTCTAGTTTTAATCAATGTTGGATATTCACTGTATCGTATAACGGCAAATATCGAATCCACATTTCTACGCCTTCTTTTCTGATCAGCGCACGAATTACGGAAAACGAAAAGACATGTCTACCATATCACCACTACGTTCTTTTCAAGAACCATTCTCTATCACCAAATGATTTTGAACAAAAAATAGTATTAGATGTATCATTTTTCAGTCATCCATTCAACATGATTAAAAATGTGTAGGAAAATTAGCAATAATCAATTTCTAGTTCAAATAGGAATGATGAGAATGCGACTTTTTCTACCAGTCATTGTAAGTTGAAGTTTTCAGATCAAGAATAATATAATTTGTTTGGTCAATTTCCTCGAATACTCGAATCGTTCTTAAAATTGACTGCTCTGAAACGAATTGCTGGAAATATGCTTATTGCAATTTCGGTCACCACGTCCACGTGTGCAAAGTTGAAAAAGACGTTGATAAATTTCAACGACTCTCAAATAAAATAATGAGACTCTCAATCCATTTAAAGGTCGAATATTTCTCCATAGAATTCGTGTCGTGCTCTCGTGAATCAACACATTCTCAAAATGCAAGTTGAAAATGTTTGCAGTGCAATCGTCGAAATTGCCGACGTACGCAAATCGATTTCACGAAAGATGAAATCTACAAGCATCTTTTGGAGAGGAAAAGAGATGGGATGTTCACCATCTCTATCTTCAATGTTTTCTTATCATCTTATCCACATGTGATAATTTGCTTGTATTCTGCAATCGAATTCAGGCTACACTTATGCTTCAATTTTTGATGAATGAAAACAAAAAGTCACCAGAGAATCAGAATCGAAATGGTGCTGAACATGACCAGAAAGTTTGTTGGTTGCATATTAATGCAGACCCGAGCTACATCGATCGCGTTGTCCGTATATGATATTAGTAATAAATTATTGAAAACAAAATGTAACACAAAATTAATTAATCAATTTTACTATTAGGTAACAATGGAGTCACATTTTTTCTAGTTAAAGAGCTCAGTTCCATTCGGTAATACAAAATTACGCATATAATCAATTCGATCTGTGTTGAGTACAATGATAACATTTGTATACTGATCAGGCATATCCTACACTCTCGACTTCAAACTCAATGAGATTTCTTTCTTCATCAGCGATTCAAATGATCTTATCGTTCTAATACAAATTTTTCGTGATCCATTTCAGGTTCATAAACACAACTTGCATCGTTGTAGGTCATTAGACGCAGAATCAATCGTATAAGTACTAAACAGAAAATATCATGAACATCTTATTACAAAATGCGATTTCAATACGTCGTATGGCTTTAAAATGATCAACCTGTGAACTAGCTATCAAATAGTCCGTTGTTTTCAGCAGGCAACGTACTTTTGACTCAGATGGTTCCATCTCACGATGCACTGCATTTCCGTAGTGAGAGCTTGTAAAGCTTTTAAAAAAAGACTTCTTACAGTGCTTCATTTTCATCTCTTTCAAATTTGTCGACGGGACAAGTGTTACATCTTTTGGCAGAGACTGAAAGTGTTATTCCAAACATTTGTACTCGACTAATCCAAGATGAACCAGAAAAAATTCAATTTCACATTCTGATCCATCTGTAAATCATGACTATGAGAATGATTACATGATTCATCATTATCGTCACATTACTTTCTTAATTGGTTCGATTCATGTGAGTCAGCAATCAAACACTATTCCTGCACAGGATAAAGCTATCTAGTGTTTTGATAGACTCACAAGTGAAAGCTCAATAAATCACAATAAATAGGAATTTGATCATTATGAACGCGCAGACAAATTTGACAAATACAATTAAAAGAATTTTTTGAATCATTGTATGTAAATTCATCAAGATCATAGACAGAAGAATTAATTGTTGTGAATTACTCACAAAGGTATTTACAAAAAACAATCAAATCAATACATCAATCAATTGATGATGTTATCAGATGAAGAGAATCTCACAATTCCAAAATTGTTCCTCTCGTGTATGCAATGTACAATTTATGTAGAAAAATGCGCTCTAGTTCAAGTCAATTCGTGGTGTATCAGTCAAAAATGTTCATCATTCAAAAAAATCATAGTTATTATTAGCGCTATAATAGATTGGAAGAAAATCGTCGAAAATCGAACTAACGTGTAGAGAGGGTGCGTAATTCACGTACGCTTACACATGGAAATCTATCGTTCTGACATGTACACTATGTGAACATCAGATTTGTTCGTATAAGCTATCATCCGCGTAATCCGCATAAAAAAATTCCTCCATGCCAACACCGGACTTGTGAGTAATCAGATCTATCTAGAATATCAAGTCAATTGACAAAGCAAGGACAAAGCTTCTCTTGAACAGTCATATCAACCAAACATGATCAATGCTTGCCTCTAGTATACCATTCTCTTTTAGCCTTATCGTAATAATCATAACAAAATTAATAATAAATTGTTGTTCCATCGTTATATCTTCGACGCAAAACTCAAATCTACTGAGCGATCGCAAAATTGTGATGCATTACGCGGATGCAGACTCGAATATTGAGAAAGCTATCATTATGATTTAGTGGACAGCATTGTTCGATCAATATGTATACATATATATATAATATATCTTCAAACTACCTCGCAAGATCAACATCAAATAAAACACCTATGCCCGTCCAAAATTGTTTCTTGACTATCAAACGTAATAATCTTTGAATCTTACATGTCTAAGGATGTACTGTCAGGTTTCCTCTATACATCCCAATCTGGCGGATAACCCGACGCACGCACGCACGCATATTACGGGTCACACATTTAAGGAAGGCCACATTGAACTATTCTAAAAATTGTATCTAGCATTTCAACTAACACGCGGTAAAACTCGGTGGTCCAGGCCTTAGAGATCAGCCCGAAACTTTCATGTAGCCGTGTGAGCAAACAGTGGGCGGATTTTCGACTCGAGCTTAGTAGGGGAATCAACAAGAATAAATCAAGTTGCATTCATCAATTTAAAAGATCCTCGAAATCGGCGTTTTCATTTCTGAGGGATTAGTCTTAAAAAAAAGCATTCATGCTGTCAAACTTGATAAATTCATCTAACATGAAGGTGCAAACCCAAATCCTGGGTACTTGGCGCGATAAGAAAGTACACAACAGTTTTGGAAAAGTCAAAGCCACATCTCAAAAAGTATAATTCCGGTCACAAAACATCAACCAAAATCGATTAGTCATAGCTTCTCGCCATCTTTCACAGAATTTTGATCTAAATGTGAAAAATGATGAAACCAAACCACCTCAAGAATTCGCCACAACCTAATGTTACTAAGATTCTCAACCAAGATAAAATTCAATAAATAAAAATTGGAACTCTGAGTGATCATTACCGAATGATTTCAAATGAATTTTACTTGGTGTCCTGCTATTGCTCGAGTCGAATTTGCAATCATTCCCTATCACCATGTCTCCTATCTAAATTGGAAGTCTCGTGCCTCGAGTTACTCCAAGCCGTCGGATACAATTGAAAAGTTGTATCAATTAGCGGTGTAAGCGCATGGCATGAGTATCAACCTTATTAAAGCACACTCTCTATTAGTGTATTCGACAAACTACAGAACTTTGAGTAACAAATTTGAAAGTCAACCGGTGCGGACAGATGCATCAGAAGGAGTTCATCAGCGCCACTGCATCGCAATCCCGATTCATCGTCTTTTACTATATTTCTATCCATAACGATGATACACGCAAGCCATATTGTATCATACGGTAGTGGTATTACAGTCCTACGATGTTTCAAGATCAAAAACAGCGATAGAGATCCGAAGGTTTTGCAGCATTGCAGACATTGGCGAGGTGCTCGACTCTCAATCTGCAGTCAATTTAGGTAGCACCAAGAAAATCTAGTATTCATTTGTATTCTAACTAAAAAATATCTCCTTGCTACTCCCCTTATTAACTATGCTAAAAGCTTGCTTAAGATGAGGCAGAGTGAATGTCGAAAAAAGGACGACTCACTGAGAGAGAATAAACGCAGAGGAATCCTTTCCCAATATGATTAAGTACGATCAGCGGCCTCTTCGGCTGTTGATTTGGTAGCAGCGACAGCCGATGAAGCTGTCATGGGAGTTGTTGAAGTTGCGGTACTTGTTTGGTCAGCAGCTTCAGTTTCCTTAGGAACAAGGTTCAACACGACATCCTGATTGGTTTCCAAGATCTTGGACTCAATTCCTCCATCGTACAAAAGAGTCGACTGCATAGCGTTGTACATAGCCGACCTTGCGTAACGCGAGGCTTTTGTTAACTTGTAAATGCTGTCTGCGAGAATCAGGATGTCTGAAATCAATAGATTGAGTATCAATGGATTACTTGGTCTCAGAAAATGAATTCTGGCATGTGGATGTAAAAAATATCAAAAGGAAAATTACGAATCGAGAAAATCATGGAAATCTTTACCCACCATTTTCGTCTTGGAACGCCACGCAGTGGAGATTATCTTTTTGACGTTTTGTACCGTTAGTGATCTCCTGCTTGCGGCAATCTTGGACAAATTTTATTGTATCCAGCCACTGTTCCATAGCCTTATGTACACGCTGGTTTATGCAGGCGCCACGAAGATGTTCCATCTGAAACAATGAGAAGTGATAAGTAATCAAAATTCGACAGTGAAGCCGATCGAGCTATTTAAAAGAAGAAATGTCAATTGACCTTCGCAACGAGCGTGATCACACGAGCATGCTCTCTATAATGATCAATGATGAGTCTATCGACTCTTGAAGGACTCCCTTGCAGTCTGGGTATTGGGATATTATTGGCGCTTGAAACTTTCTTCCCTGGAAAATGAGCTGCGAGGCCAGCTTCGCACTTTTTACGTTCTTTTTCCAACTGTTTGAACTGTTCATAAGTCTGTTCCAATCTCAGATATAGTACTCTTGCAGGCCCAGATCTCTTAATTGGAGTCCCATTTCTCATTCCTAGTCCAGCTTCAAAGAAAGACATGGAGGGAGGCACAGTCATAGGTATGGGCATGACCGAGTGCGCAGGAAAGACTCCAGCGTTACCAGCATTTTGCATCAAACCAGCATTGAAAAGAACATCAGCAGCTGGAGAAATAGGTGGCATGCCTTTCAATCGCTGCTGCTGTTGCTGCTGATGTTGCTGCTGCTGCTGACGTTGTTTCAGCAGGTGATTGAGAAGGTCGGGATCCACACCGTTGACGCAAGTGTTGCCAATAGGATGCGGTTGTTGATGATGTGCCATCGAATTACTTGGAGGAAAGTTAATGCCGTTGGCAAAATCGTAATTGGCCTTTGTCTTGAAGGCACTGGTGACATTATTGGACCTTTTCTGATTGTTCTGGAAAGCAGCCTGGAAAGATATTCATATGGTTCAGATAGACAAATGAAAAACAGAGCTACAATGAAGATGAATTTCAGCAGATTAAATACAATCAAAACTATAATTCAGAGCAAAGAGTAGTAAAAAAGTAACGTAATTGAATTAGATTTCGGGGAGGAAATTGGGCGAATTCGTCGATGAGGTGATAGTACCTGGGCATTCTGTTGATGAAGAGCTTTAAGCGCATCAGCATTGTTCACAACAAATCTTTGGCAGTCGTTTGCGCTCTGGTGATTAAACTTCAACTGCTGTAATTCGGCTTCCCGAGCTGCAGCAGCCACGGCAACCATGTTGCGCGGATAGCCGACTGGTGAATACACCTGTTTTTCGCGGGTCTGGCTGCCGCTACAACCGTTTGAGCCAATACTTTTTGAGCTTAGCACCCGGAGAATAGCAGCATCAAGCCGTTGTTGGTCTACGAGCGATATACCATTGTTGATATCAAAATCATTAGGTGGTGAGTATTGCTGCTGTTGCTGTTCGAGGAGATTCGGGTAGTGACCATTCAAAAGGCGCTTGAATGCTTGATCAACAGCCATCGAGTTGTCAAACTTGTTGCAAACACGGGAGTTTTGCTGATGCTGTTGCTGATGATGTTGCTGCTGCTGCTTCATTAGCTGTTGTTTAATGTATAGATGCTCATTGGACATCACCACGTTATTGAAATTCAAATTGGACGTTTCGTGATACTCCTTGTACTGAAAAATGGAATAATATCGAACACAGGTTTAGTATTTGCGGTGATAGAGAGGAACGGATTCAAAATCTCATTTGTGAATGTAGCAGCATTGATGATTGATGTTCAACACCGGGCTGAAATTTTTCTAAGAGAAGAATAAAGAATCTACGACGAGGGGTTCATGTTGGATAGGAGGTTGACATGAGAGCCAAGGAAAAGATTTTATTTGCACCCTCGATGTCATCTAAACTCGTTGCCGATTCATTATTTGAAACTCAGAGCAAAGTCACTACATGTCGAATTTGGGATTCTTCAAAATCTAAAATTGTGTTATCATGATGGATGAACGAAAATCGATTAAAATGAATCATTTCACGCCAAATCATCGCGCCTTCCCTGTCGGCACTTGATTGAATCAAAGACTGATCATTCTAGGTCGTAGTCTTGATCGATAAAGGAAAACCAAAAGACATGGCACACATACTTTAAGGAAGCTTTTTTATGATATCAACTGAGAACTGTACTGTGAGGAGTCTTACTAGAGCATGACTTATACTACTGATGGCATTTTCCATGCAATACTTATGAATAACTAAAAAGAAGGGAGCGGGACATTTCTGCTAGAATGAAACTTACCTCGTCAAATTTAGCGCGCTGAAGGTTGTTTGGGAAGCAGTTAGGCAAAGTATGTTCAGGAGGAGAAAAATGTTGAAGTGGTGAATTGGATAAGAAACCAGAGTCGACGCTAAGGTCGGTCACAGTAGAGCTAGGACGGTAGTTTTGACCATTGGCAGTCACGTTGTAGGAATCATGTGCATTCATCATTGAATTGACAGGTACAGCATCATAATGGAGCTGCACATCATTGAGGGCAACATCTGGAGAGTCGAGAGCCAAGTTGAGTGCAGCCATATTGAAATTGTAATCAGTTGAGTTGCAAGACTGCAGTTGAGAGTAATGACCAAACAAATCCTTCCCATTATCAGAGTTCACTAGCGATTCAGACCAGTTGTTTGACTGTGGGCTGTGGTTTGAGCCACTGCTCACTGTTAGTAAGCCATTGGTCGACATTGGTGTGTATGAATTGCGCGCAGGACTGAACGATCCATCACTAATCATCTGGCTAGGATACTGTTGCCCAGATTGTTGGATATCGTCAGAAGTGTGTGATGTCCTGAGAAAAGTTCCCAATTCATGAAATTATAGTCTGAGTATGTGAATTGTAAGTGCAAGTAACGTCAAATAAAATTGAAGATTACAAGGCATTATTATGCGTACCTCTGCAAGTTGTTAACATATCCATTGCTGTAAGGATGTCCTCTGGTGGGATTTTGCTGTCCTGTGTATGCATTCACACCCAGTGTGTTCAGCCCATCATAAGCACACCTCAGCTCATGATCATCTTCGTTAGCATTGAGGGAACCATTGGGCATTTGTACAGAAGGATAAGAACTATGGAAACCATTGGTATTAGTAAGATATGCATTTGAGCTTAGTCTGGATTTGCAGTCTTGTGCCGTTGACATCCCAGCTTGATACTGCTGTGGATTGCCATTGCAGCGGCCAGTGAAAACATCGTTGCCAGAGATACAATCATCATCCAAAAGTTTGGCAACGATGTCATTCACCATAGAATTGTTCAAATCTTGTCCATCATCATCCTCCAGGATTGTCTGAAATTAGAATAAACAATTCCATTAGGTCTGTAATTCTGAGGTATATGAATTTCTGATTGCAGTGAGCATGAGAAAGGTACCCGCAGTACAGAAATCAATTTGGTTCTCCAACCAAGTTTTGAAGCGCATTTGGTTTTCAACAGGTATTATTATTCATGAAATGACTTTTGATGAAACAACAGTAACACTGAGGAAAAGCAATTTCAATGAATTTTCAAAAAATCCTGTACTCTTCATCAAGAGAAATGGCCTGTGAACCACTCGAAACAGGATTACTATTGGATCAAGTTCATCTAGAGAATCACTGCAAATTCATTATCTTCGCAGTCCAATGATTTGAATGTGACATCCATCGAAAGCTTCAGAGCTTCAATGATTTGAAAAAGACAGCCAAGTCTGAATGTGATGAATGTGAATGTCACCTTGTTGCCGGGAGTCCCGGCGAGCAGGTTGTAGCTCCACGGGCTGTACTCGCTGCAACGATTGTCTTTGGCTGCCTCGAACATGCTGATGTCGTTGTCGATCTGTGGGCCAAAGGAGAGCAATAACGAGGAGGGAGCTTGTGCGGGCGCAAGTCTATCGTAATAGGCGCTAGCGCAAAGTAATTCATCGGCTGCATCGAGCGCCCCATCGTCGTCCAAGTCTAATAGTCCGGATGACACAACTCGCGGCCGACTTCCTCGTCGCCGAGCTCCAGCTGCAGCGCGAGCTCCGCGAGCGGGCGAGCGAATAATCCACCTGTCATCGCCCCCCCGCAGCAGAACCTAAAAATACGGGCGACAGAGAGTATATACTGGCGCGGGCGCACGTTACGTCGACGGCCGCGGACGGCTCGCGTTTCCCCGACGACGACGAGCACCACGTCTCGCGCCCGACGTCGCGATCCCGGTGCAGCTTTTTCGGCGAGCGCGAGCCACTTATGCACTCTCTCTCTCTCTCGCGCTCTCTGGGTGAACTCGATTTCGGGGTGCGACGGGCAGAATTTTCACTCGCGCGCACAGCACAACACACGGAGGGGGCGGAGTGAGCACAGGTCGACGAGGACGGGCGCTTCGCCACCCGGGTCGGCGACTCACCTGGGCGAGAAGGCCAGCAGCGAGGGCATTGTCGTGGACGGGCAGCTACGCCTCGGGCCGGCCCATCGGCCACGGATCATCTCCTCCGTCGTTGCTCTGCGGCCGCGCTGCTGGCTGGCTTTTGCCTTTCTCTTGCAGCTCGCTCGCTGTCTTGCTCGCGCGCTCGTCGCTCGCGCCTCCCACCCACACCACACCACCTCCCGGCCGCGCATCGCGACCGCATCCACCCCCTTTCCCCCCCGCGCGACGTGTTTTGATATTCCGCGGCGCGTGCGGCTCTCCATCTCTCTCTCTCTCTCTCTTTCTCTTTCTCTCTCACTCCACTTGGTCCGGATTTTATTCCGTCGCGTCCCTCTCTTTGCATCTGCCCTGCATCTTTCGGCCCTTCCCTTCTCCCCGATTCCCATAAATATTTACACGTGTAGCTTGGCTCTCCCTCTCTCCCTCTCTTTCTCCACATTCTCTCTTTTGGCTCGCCTTTCGCTCATGCAATGCGCCGACGGGTGCACCGTTACGATTCTCTTCCTGGAATTGACACCAACTCGGTCGCGATGACCACTCAGCGTCCTTTTTTCGCCAACGCGCGCGCCAAAAAATTGATGGAATCGACGTATGACATTATTTTTGGTCGTTTTGGGGAGCCGGGTCAGGTTCCGCATGCCTACATGCGGAGCACTTTCATTGGAAAAGCACAGGTGTGCCCTTCAATAAATGTGTATTGACCCACATAAATAAGAGAGTTGAGACTGACAAATTTGATAGCATTTCCTGCTAATCCAACAATTTTTAAAGTTTCACATGAGTATGGGGACCTGACTTTACCGACCATTTAGCAAAAGCTCCCCTGAGAATAATCTATCTGTCGATTCGGGTTATTCTAGCAAGCTCACTAATCACTAACCCCTCCAACTCTGATCGAATCGTAAAAAGGAGACTGTATTAGGTTATCGTTTTGACCTGTTTGCTCGCGGCGGTCAGTCGTCTCGGTTACCTATATTGGCACGCTTTCTTCTGTGTCTGTTTACTCATTAAACTTTTATTGTCGGCGTAAGATATCCAAGCGCCGTCTCCGATAATGAATATTTTGATCTCGATAATATCACGATAATACATCTTTGCACGCCGACACGCTTGCGATAAGGTGTACCGTGTATTGTGTCATGAAATACGATCAGGCATGCACGGGAGAGCATTAACGGTTGCTCGAGCTTGTTCAAATTCCAAAACCGTGATGTGCACATGTAGATGATGTACCGCGGAGCGCGTGGGAGGACAAACCAAAAATCATTTAGGGAGCAATCATCAAAAGGGTGCAAATAAAAGTATAGGCAAGAATTTGATTTACTGTTTTTGAGAATTATTTTCAATCGAGAACCCTTTCGCGACGTTTGGTGGATTTCTATCAGCTAATCGCTCGGTGCGGTGGAAATGAAACTCAAATTCTATCATCGCCTTGACAGAATGTGTGACACTCCAGGCCTGCTCAGGATTTTCATTGGAACAGACATTTCACGCCTGTCGGATTCGCTGTATGACATGTGTAGGCCGAGGTGTAGGCGCTCTAGAAAGATTCTCAGAATCGCAAAGTAAACAAGGGACTTATGCGCCCTGAGTTCCGAGAAATCACGATGCGCCTCGTGATGCAAGAATTTATGGATAACACTCGATCGCAACTATATATATATATTGTTCGTGATAAAAAATAAGTCGAAATGATGAAGTATTTCGCACTGAGAGCTCGATAATTTCAATTAGATGAGTTGTCCGAGAAGCTGTCAGCCGAAAAATTCCAGATTTTATCTTCGAGTGTGCTTGCTAATTTTATCAAGGAGGTTTATGGAAAAGCAGAGACGAATGTAATTCAATCAATCTTCTCGGCAATGTAAGATCAAAGCGTTTGAAATTGGCATTTCCAGGAAAGTAAATTCTATCCCTCAGTTAGTTTTATTCGGTACTTTCCAACTGCGAGAGTTGTGAAAAATTTGTCGGAGAATCTTTCTGCATAAAATGACACTTTACAATCGAATGACCTCTAATTGCAATCGGCTGATCCACATGCACGCAAACGAACTTCAACGAATAAATAAAGAGTAAAGAATTCGCAGTCGACGACGTCCTCCAGCCCGTGAATTCAGACATGCATCAGGGGAAACGATGGAGCTTATCTCTTTCAGACAATTTTAACGGTAGCTCGGTTACGGGGAAAATGTCAAAAGTGACAGGTGCAGAACGGGACCCGAACCAGCGCTGACCCAAACGCATCATTCGCGGCTCAAGCTGTGCTTCGAATTCCCGGAAATCGGCCTCGCAACTCGTTGGGCTACGTGAGTCGGAGCATCGAGTTTCGAAGCTTTCGTTTTGGAGCAGCGAATAAAATGCATCGCAATCCGCACCCCTGCCTCTCCCCCGATCGAGATTAGGCATATATTTCGTAACACAAATCGTAACGGTCACCGAATTATTCGGCGACTGCAGCGCGTCTTCACCAAAACATAGCATTCTTATCTACGACCCACGCAATTATACGAGTCAAGTCATTGAGCAATATGTAAACATTATCGAGAACAGCGAGAGATGATTTTTTCAAACCGTTTACAGAGCTCAAACATTCAGAAGTTGACAAAACGGATTCATTGACGATTTCAGTGACATGAACAAAGGATGTTCATTGGTCGAAGCACGAAGAATCTACAACTTTGCGTATTATGCGCTGTAAGTAGAAAAAGTCATTGTCTAATCAGACGGCAGCGTACAAGTGCATCTGGCACACCAGTTATGGTCCACTCCGAAGTGCATCGTCGCGGTCCGAATTTCCAACGGTTTTCCAAACGATTCAGAGGGCTGCACGCAGACGCTCGGAGACGCGACAAATTC
>JAPYYZ010000827.1:0-17989 GCA_030522705.1 Eretmocerus eremicus
CATGATGGAATCTCTCCCATAGTTCAAGAGAGTCCACTACGCATATTTTAAATTTTCCTCAAAATCGGTCTGAAGCCGATGCCAGGAGTGGTTGACGGTTTACTAACCACATAGGTGGAGAGAGGCCGTTGTTAGAAATGACTGAAATAAGTTTGACCCATCTCAATTAAAAGGTTTGGTCACAACCTGAAAACATGTTCTATGACCATGGGTCTTACAGGACCCCCACGAACCTAGAGGGTTCAAAATTTCGAAGTAGTCCAGAGTTTGGGCGAACATGGGAATAAGTGATTCTTTTCACCAGTGGGGGCAAAGTAAGTACATTAATTTCATAAATCGAAAATTGAAGAAACTACGGGAAGCAAACATGATATTTCGACCTAATTTTTCATGACAACCATGGTTCGTAAATCTGATGTTTGCATCAGAAAGAGCATAAACATGATTCGGAAACCACATATTTTTCTTTTGTACTTTTTAAGGATTCAAATAAGGTGACAAGAAATATCAAAGTTTCGGCGGAATCATATATCCATACCAGTAGAGCATCTTGAGAAGTTGTCAAAAGACATTGTTATATAGCAAGCTGCACACGAGGAATAGAGAAAATCCATTTTCTTTTTTCTACGAATATTCATGATTTATTACAAAGAACAGATGATTGAAATAGATCGATCTTATGCGATGGACGTATCAGTCGTGTTTGCAGCGAGAGCTTTCCTAATGCGGAACAGATATCATCATTCCATGTCAATTGTTAGTTATTGAGAATGCAAGGAATGAATACTCGCTTTTTCTTTATGACGAGTGAAAGATGAGAGAAATTTCTCGTGCACAGGGAGTATCATAAAAAAGAAATCTTTCAATATTCGTCACTATTGTCTTATGGAGGAATTTCTCTCGGGAGCGAAGTCTGTTCGATAGCGAAAAGAAAAACAAGCTAGAGTATAGCAAAAACCGTCACAAAAACTAGCAAGCCTGCGACGACCAAGTCAAGCGTTGAAAACAAAATAATCATGATTGCCTTTTACCTCAAACTACTCATTGCTCGTTTTTGTTACATATGTTAAATTGCTAACCCGATTAACAACCATTTGATAACGTATCAAGCAAAATACCTGGCCGAACCGATTTCCGAGAGGTGATTTTTACCTCGAAAATGGTAATATGACCGCATCTGTGGAAGTGCAACGCACACGAGGAACATCGTCTCGGCACATTCGCTGAACGCGGGTATCAGACAAGCACTCAAGAGTGACGAGGGGGGCGGCCCCCCGGGAGCAGAGCAGCCGCAGAACGAACTACCGACAGCGGGAGCGAGAAAGAGCGAGAGAGAGCAGCCGTCGCGCGGCTTGGCTCGGGCCGGCGCGCACGAGGCTACGGTTTCAGTCAGTGGCGAGACGCCCCGTCGAGCGGAGCAAGCGATTTCATGCCCGCCTTCGGTATCGCTTTGCGCACGCTCGCGCTCCTCGTGATTTTGGTGCATCGCTTCGCGAGTGAGCCGAATTCCATCGCGCGTTAATCAGCCCCGCGTATAAGCAGTTTGTATTTTTTTAAATAAAATCTTAAGAGTGATATTATGCGTTGGCTGGTTGAGAAGAGAGTGGAGGACGCAGAGTCGCCCGGGTGGTGACCGCGAGCTTCCTGTCGCTGCCCTCGGAGCTCGGGAGCAGCCGAGCCCTTCCGCAGGCTGCTGACGGAACGCAGTGGAGTTGCCGGCCCGAGGACCGGCCGATCCGAGGTGCAGCACAGCACGCACCACACGTAAGTTGGCCGCATCGCTCGGTCACCGCGCGCCCGCCGTCTGGCCTTGATCGTTGACCGGTGCCCGCCCGGCCCCGAGCGCGCAAGGCCGTCCTCTTTCGAGCGCTCCTCGCTTCCTCCCGATCGCCCGGCCCTGCGTGCCGAGATCGCGAGCGACCGTTCTCTCTCCCTCTCCCTCCCTCTCTGACCGATCCAATTTTGAAACCGGGTTCGAGAGGGACGATCGCGGGCCCGGAAACGGCGCTGGCAGCAGGAATCGGTCGGGAGCGGCGCGAGAGACGCGCTGCCGAGGACGCGCGCGACAGCCTGCAAGCTTTTCCGCTTGTTTGAACACCTGCGGCTGCTGCTCGGCGAGCAGGAAATCACGAGCACGGTGTTTACTCTTGATCACTCGCCGCCCACGTGATGGATGCGCCAGATAGCAAAAAGCATTTGCCAGAATTTGTACTGCAGCCCGATGGCCCGAGCCTCCGGTAAAAAGCCACCTGCGCCTCAAAATCCACGCCGCGCGCGCTCCCCCTTATTCGTCCTGCTATCCGACGCTACGCCAATCAACATATTCATCGCTATAGCCAGGACTGCAATGCGAGAACGCGAACCGAACGGTAGCGATAAGGGGTGCATTTATTATCGGCTTCAGCTATGTGTGGATTTTAATTTACGCTCCGTGTGCTTAGGTCAGCGTGTGCGCCGCGATGCTGCTCACTCACGTATAGAGCTTGAATAAACATCGAGATCTGCGCGTCGCATAGGATATGCACTGCGTGCAGCTAATACTGCAGCGCTCCATACGGAAACTGACTCTTGAACCAACTTGAACGGTGTAATACGCTGTCGAGAATACTTCCAGATCGATCTCTCATTAGATACGCCGCGAGCCTGAAAGATAATGAGAACTCTTGGGAATAGTGCCATTATAGCTGTGAATTGGGCCAGCCGCGCCGCAAAAAATAATGGATACCCCTAATCACATAATTTCCAGAACATATGGTCTCGAAAGATTTCTTAGAACCGAGCTTCGTATACTCTGTTAGGTTTGAAATACCGAATACATATTCACAATCATATCCCAATTATTTTGCGTTTTGGAATTTCCAAATTAAGTATCGTATCCAAAGCGCCGGTAATCATGTTATCAGTATTGACGCTCATGCATTTTTTATTAGTATGTTCAGGTTTTTCGGTCTAAGTTCCACAGACTGAAGAGTTAGTCAAAATTTTAAAAGAGTAACACGTAATTAGAACTTGTAAGCTCAACTTCGCTCAACTCGGCTCAACTTCTCAAATGATTAAAGATTATTTCTCTGACTTCTGCCGCTTTCTGCCTCATTCTTCAGATCGCATTTCTCTTCTTACATGTTCGACTCGAGAATAGTGCGGATGATGTGAAAATCAGGATGAAATTTTTCTTTCAGTTCGGGAGAGTTACTTTGTCTGCAAAGTAAACATTAAATTATTTATAAGCTTTCCATTAAAGCTCCATTTTGAATTTCTGCTCATTACTTAGATTTCTCAACTCACATTTCTCGAGAATTTGGAAGAATAGGAATCACATAATAGACTTTCAAACTCAAAGTACTTGATTTGCATATGGCTTTTGATGTATTCAGACCGGATCCGGCGCAATGGAAATCCACCTAAATTAGAGTTTAAAAGTATTCACTGCCATGAATAGAGATTACTTATCAAAGTAGTTACTTGCGTATGCGTGAATGGTTCTTCTCAACGTTCGTTATTTCTATTTGATATCGATACTATTTTGTCTGTAGCGTAATTCACTTTTGAGATATTTGACTCTAAGTTTGCAGTCAATAAATTTTTCGTTGATTACAAAATGAATTTGCGTAATATGCACTATTATTGCAAGCTGCATACACTCTAATCTAATTTTTAATCCTATATCAGATCATATCATTATCCATCCGTGAATTTTCTACGAGGAAAATATGTTTCTGGCCAAATCTAGCTAATTATTCGAAATGAATCACTACATTTCAATTCTCAACTTGCCAGGTTATTATCAGCTAAGCAGTTGAATTTTATCTGATCCTGGGGGTGATAACTCAATGCGTGTTATATAGAATTTGAAAATCGGATCTGTAACAGAATTTGCATGATGAATTCAGTCCACCTTGAATTATCAGTATTCTCACTTTTTCTTGTTATCGAAGCCTCACATATCACCAAAGCTCAAGAAGTGCCCGGCAGGGTTACGGTCTCGCACCTTACGTAATCATATGACCAGTCAGATATGTTCTGCCGCAAGCATCCGGTAGCCGGGATCTGAAGACATGAGTTCGAATTGCAGTCTACGGTGATTGTGTAACTCAAAAATTGAAATTTATCAAAAGAGCGCAATGCAAAGCAATGGGCGCACATCACATGGGGTGTAAAACCATAAGAAACCACTCAAGACTTCACACGATTCCTATCATATCGCTAAGAAGTTCAGATTATAAAGGAAGGATTATTTTCCCGATAATTTTCAGAGTTGGTGCATCGATACATGTACAATTTTGTTGTACTAAAATGGACAAAGAATACACGATCGAAGATCTGCGACGTCGTCGTATTCATAGATGAAAACTGTCAGTTTGCGTCATTCGCCTTTGGCTGTAGGAAGTTTCAAAAGTATGCTGAAGTTGGATCGTTATCGAAAAGTAGCTCTTTGATGTCCTAATTAATGTGTTGCGGTGGGCCTTCCATAGTATTTCCAAAGCTCAAGCTCCAACTAATTTTCAAAAGTTCTCGAGATCTAGAATTCATTATGCAAGATCAGAAGCGCACTTTTTAAAAAGTTTTGTGCTTTTACCGGGCGATGGGTTGTAGTCTGCTGCGCTCACCAGAATCTTCTTCCAAGAAAACAGAGTAAAAGTTCAGTGAGGAGCTGCAAGAGCTCATCGTTGCCTTCTATGATCGTTATGTCTTGCCTGGCTCAACAAAATTCTTGATTTACCGCGAATCATTAGCAAAAAATGAATTGACACGACAAAGCTCAGAATGTACCTATGCATTGTTTGGTTATGAGAGAGTGATAAGCGCAGTTAAATTATTCGAATGGGCTTCGTGATCCAAAGTATCTATGAGATTATTCGCTCTTGTGTTGCATGCGGTTGAAGCTTAGCCGCACTCATAATTACTCTAGGCGTTGAATTTTCGTCCGATCTCTTAGTACTCCATAAGAATGAAGATACCATCACACATCTTATCACTCGAATAGACGATCTACTCATTTTTCCCACGGTTTTTCCTTTATCCAGTTCATTTGTCAGTTATCGTTTGATTGAGCGCAAAGCAAACAGGAGTCAATGGATGAACCTTCATTTTCCACTCGAATTATCCATCAACTTTGTAATATCAGTTATTGATCTCGCGAGCGAAGCAGCTGAGCAAGCATCCAGCCGACAAGCGTCATTGAATGAAACCCGCCATGTTCATAGAATTCGGTTGCCCTTATACGTGGCTGTGAAGATCCCCAGGCCGAGGTCGCCAATCTCCAATTCAAGCGCCTAATTGAGCTCTGGCTCGGCCACATCGAGCCTCCATACATCAATGCTGCGCGCTCTGAAACTGCATATAAGAGAAGATCCATAAACTACGTTAGGGGGTTTTCGGGTCTTTGCCGAACCTCCCATAGGAGGGTAATTTGGGTATACCCAAATTTAAGGGTTCGTAAGGTTTTGCCTTTGCGGAGACCCCCCTTCTCCCTTTCTTACGTGATTTTCCACAAGACTCAACTCCTTGAGGAAAAGATGGATTAATATTTATCCAAACGTTTATTCTAATGTGAAAGAGTATTGTTAACCATAATTATAATGTAATTGCTAACCATACACATCCTTCACACTTTCTTATGATTGTAGAATCCATATGTTTTAATAATAACTTTGACGGATTCGTAATAGTATCTTATTTTAATATTGATGTTCCGTCCAAATCTTCCCAAGAATTTTCTATCCAGTCTGCAAGTGATTGGATAGTTGTGAACGAATGATTGGCAGTGACCTTCATATGAATTGATTTTCCTCGTTCCAGAAGTTCATCATTTTCATCGTTTTTTTCTCCCCCCCTTCGAATTTTCATGGAGTAACATATCTTTCAGTTCAACGTGGCGGCGTTTCCGTGTCCACCGGTGATCGATGTAGCGTGATTTTTTTTCTCATCTTACCACCTCACTTAAGATACTGCTGACCCCCTACCTACCCTCCATACTCGAGGTAAGGTTTCCGTAAGATACTGCAGAGACCCCCCTACCCCAAAGTGCCTTACGTAATATATGGATCTTCCCAAATAGCGCGCGCTCGAGTGAAACAGTACGATAGTGCAGCTTGTCATCTGTGCAAACACCGCGATAAGAAAGTTTGCCCCCGCGAGCGAATCGCGCAGATCTCGCTGCATGCCATATACAGGCCGGAGCCGGGCGATTCGCAGTCGCGACAAAATTGAGCAGATTGAGCTGCGAGCCGCGGCCAGTACGGGCGCGAATCCACGGGATCTTAATTGCCAATCGGGGTCATCGGTCTGCGCGTCGGGTCGTGTCATTGCACCGCCACTCGGCGCTGCACTGTAGAGTCGTGCCGCAGCGCGCGCGAAGCGAGATGAGTGCTCGCAGTCACGCTCGCAGCGATATACTTATGTTTGCTCTCGTGTAACGCGTTCAGCCAATTCGAGCACTTTAGATTCGTTAGAGGGCGAGTCAGCGAGAGAGCCTTCCTCATCTGTTTCGACGCCGATGCTGCGTAGGTATTTCGCTCCAAGAAGACGCTCGCGATACCTCCGCCACGGCTCTCGGACTTTGCCCATCAGCCGGGCTTTGGTTCGTCCAGCAAAATTCCCGACGATGTACGCTCGATGCGCTTGCAGTCGGAGCTAGCGATTCTCATCACTAGTGTGCGCCTCTGCGGAAGCTGCCCCGTCCGGGCAATCAATCCGCATCCCGTGCAAGCAGCGCATCAAAGTGGCTCGCTTTGCGCGCTCCAGAACCTTTCCCGATACAGCTGCTGCTCTCCATACGCATTTGCTCTGGTTGACGGGATGCCGCGCGAGCCAATGACTTTACGAATTTCGACGTCGAAATCTCGAAAATTCCTCCGACTCCGAGAGAGAAAGGAATTTGTATGAATGGTCTACACGGCGCTCCATGATTACGTTTTCACAGTGGAATTTGGATCGCTCGGCAGCCAGGAATTCTTCCGTCTGTCAGATTTTCGTTCGTTCATCGGATCTGATTCAAAAATAATAGGCGGGGAAAATATGACATGACATATATCGACGATGCAAATTAGATTTTTGAAAGCTCCCAAAATTCTCATAACTCATTGCGTAATTATCATTTGAGCCGAATATTTACGTCTTGATCTCGGCGCAATTTATCCAATGGTTACGTGATCACGGCCTTTGTTATCATGCTATCTCCTATCAGCACCATATATACGATAGAATTTTCTGATAAATTTGAAAAATCCTTACGGGACGCGGGTTGGTAATTCCCAAAGGACGATGAATGTTTGGAACGCTTCGAAGGAACGCAAGGCTTTCTTTCTCTCATTCCGCGAGTCACATAATTATTTGAGTGGCTCGAAACTGATGTCCATCCTAAAATTAATACAGAGAGGACGGAGCGCGCATACAATCATTAACTGTGGCACCTATACTCGTGGACACTTCACGTTTGTAGTACTTAATGTACAAGCAGTTGTATGCGCCACGCGCAGTGCGGCTCTTGAGCGAGGAAGCAAAAAATGCCGATCCACGAGGATTCGGGATTTGAACGCGAAGTGAAAGGTACGGGGATGAGCCGGGAAAAGCTCGAAAGCTCCCCCGAGAATGGAATTTTTATCGAGCGTCGAGGGCGCCAGTTGACGAGTATGGCACGTAAAGTGCCATACTACCCATCAACTATTCAGCGAGCGACGAGCTCACTCAACGACTCTCGGCCCAACTCCTCGCGTGAGTTTTCATCTCGAAAGCACCCGCACGGGATTTAGTCAGTTTCTACCGGGAGTGCTTTTTAATTAGCGTGTCACGCGCTATGGTCTTGCCGCACGAAAAATCCAATACGCACTGCATCGCTCGACCACTTTTTGCGGCGTACCAGCTGCATCCGCAGGATTGCCACTGATTCTACGACGAGCGTTAATTGAAAATCAAGCGCTCACCGAGCCCCTATCTCTCTTACTCAAAAGTATTGTATGCGCGAAAATCGAGAGAGGTTTACATGTATCGGTCCTAGCGTTGTACCAACTATCCATCGCCGAGAGCCACCGCTGAATCACGTGTAGCTCGATGGCAGCGCTAGAAACGATTCGCGTGTCGTACGAGCGAGGAACAATGAGTCGTGAATTTAGAAAAGATAATGGCCTCTGTTTGTAACGCGGTGTCTCAGCCGCAATCTCGCGATTCGTCGCAATTATACACTTCCTAATCCAAGATACACTTACAGTGACCGAGAGCGCTGCGCATGTTTTATCAAGCGACGCGCTGGAGCTGTGCGACTGCATCGTCAAACATTTACATGCATTCGATGAAAGCGAGATGCGCGTATGATTTGCTCCGAGTGTAATGTAACTGAAGCTCGATCACAGAGCGTTGACGGTGCTACGAGAGCTTCTTCTCGCTGGCTGTAAACAAAGGGACCTTGTAGCCTCGCTCGTAGCGCGATCGCGAAAGATACCTTGATATAAAAGTAGTGCTCGATAACACGCTTTTCGGCACCGCAGTAAATTCCTAGATTCCATTAGCTGATGCATGATGAGCGTTGGGATGAGCACCGTGTTGCAAGCGTTAGTATGGTTATAATCGTAACGATGTAGAGAATGTGTGGCGCACGTATTCGACTAGCCACAGCGCACGGTCGCGCCGTGTGCGACCTCCAATTTCGATTGTAAAGCTCCTTCCACGCCTCATTAAGCTTATCTCTTCAATTAACCAACTCGTCCGGAATATTTGAACAATGCTTGCCTGTGATGGCCCTCTGCGCGCCAGCGTTCACATTATTTCAATGAATACCGCGCGTACTTCGCGCTTCCTATTCACACCCGTGATGAGGAAATCCATATTGATTCTTCATCAGTCACTGCCTGATGATGGCATCACATCAAAAACACTCCTCCGTTTGTTCATCTCGCAAACATATTATGTCAGCCGCTCATGAGTGTACTCGCACATACTTTTGGAAGATTCTCGTTGTATAAGGATTCAAGGCCAGAATTCCGTCGAATGAATCAGACATTCGACTTTGTACATTGTCTGACAAACAAGGCGATTTTCTCTCGCAAAAAATAGAATCGTGATGACATGTGCTTAGATTCTTAACTCTTTCAAAGGAGCATGAAAACGCCAGCCTTTGTTGAGCTTTCCACTACTCTTGACTCTCTGATACGCAAATTTTCTACTCAGATATTAGTACATATGTGAGGAACCTCGCGGGAACAAATTATACGTTTGTAGCTAAATTATTTGCCCGCGATTAAACCATTATTAATTGTCTATGGAGGTCATATTTGAGTTTCAAAAAAAATAAATAAATAAAAAAAAATATTTGAGTTTCGTCAGTAGGATCATGTTTTGTGGCATTGCGGCGAGATAATATAGTAAACAGATTATCTAGAGTATATGAGGCTGAAGCGATTGAGACTGAGGGCTTTTTGATCAATAAATGGATTATTGGCTGTAAAACGAATGCAGGAGTAGTTTGATAATTCCACTATGCTCAAATGTTAGAACCACATATCGGAATTTAGGGTGTTTACATCACGACCAACCTCTAATTATCCAATTCCCAAACGACGCATTTGGTCATCGACCTCAGTCTCAACTCCAGTGAGTTCATCCTATACATCCTGTCCTGGGAAGTGGCAAGTGTGACTTGTTGTGGAGAGTCAGGCGCTTCGTGAGATAAACATGGGCCCCTCCAGAAGCTGTCATTGGCTCTCGCTGTCTGAGGGGCCACAGTGGCCATCTTTTGATCGCGGAGCACCTGACTGATACAACACGTCATACATGCCGTAACCGAATTGAAACGCAATCTTGGGAACAAATCGTTAATAACTGGTAGGACAAATTGTACACTAAGAAATCATATTCGTTCTTTATATTCACACTGACATGGTTATGAAATAAATATCTTTTGCACGGATGGACACGGATTTTGGTGGGTTTAGTGACCTCTCGGAAGGTTTCTGCACGAGTTAACGCATCTCAACCGGGCTGATTGTACTTTTTCCTTGCTTTGTCCGTATTGGTTATTAGTCATGATCTGCTTATTCTGGAGAGCGTTCCATCATCGAAATGATATCTCTGAGTAGACATGTTCATCGGCGAACGTTTCAATAGAAGTTTATCATAATAGTGTGTTGATTATCATGACACGATCGTATATGATTTTTGAGATACTGACAATTCTCAATGAAAAAAGTTCCAGCATGTACACGAGCAAATGTCAATCGTTGTATATCTCATATGGATTTGTGAGATTGAGAGATAACGGCAAAATTTCATTGAAATTGCAATCATTCGACGCTTACGTAATATTTATTGGACTTTCTTGTTTAGCAACGTATTTACAATACCCAGTTTGATTGATGTGAGATCGTAACTCTTATGCTTCATAAATACTGATAAACGACATTAAATTTATGAACATCATTGAGTAGTTCATCGTGTCAATAACTTTAAACAATCAAAAATCCTTTGTTGCGATTAAATGTCCTTCACGCTCAACATACTTTTGTACATATTATAAATTTAGCGAATAGACATTCTAGTGAGCGTAATGAGACATGCATAATTATTTTACGAGAATATATGACGTGTCTGATGAAAGAAGCACTAGATTTCTCATTGATTTCTCGATATGGACGCTCATAAACCATACATTCCACCAATATTCCATCTCTATTCATTGACCGATGCGACCATCAAAATTTCACTTTTCTAGAATTTTCGAACTATAGACTAGGCTATATGCTGGTTTTCTCTGTTAGTACATTTTGACCACAGCCATTCTCAAAAATAAATCTTCAGCCTCTTCTGTGGTCGACTGACAATAAGTGTGATCGCTTGTTGATCTATTTGCCTCAATGACCATGTGTGGACTTCAAACGCCCTATGCGGCAAAAGCTCTCAGCATGGCTCTGACAAGGATTCTTCCCACTGAAAATAATTGGTCAATAAACTAAGTCATTAACTGACTTGAACGACATTTCATAAAATTGAGTCAATAAAGTGTGTCATTCGATGTTACAATTCGATAAAATTGCTTGAGGCTGTGAACCAAGTGATTTAATCAACAAATTGAGTTGATGTTGATCCAGCGAGCGGTGAACTGAGGCAAATGAGTGATTCCGAAAAACGAGTGAGCTCTGATTCGGTTGGTCTGCTGTCTCAATTTAGATTGCGATTGAGTGGTGATCAGAAGCCTGTGAATCTGCCCTATACTCATTTAGATTGATCCGGTGAAGGAAGTGAATGGTTGCTTTTATTTCACCACGAAAAAAATGCTCTGGGCCCAGCGCTGCCGACCACATGTTTTTCTTCATCACGTGACCATATGACCATTCTCTCCGAAATTTCGAAGTTTTGTAGGCTATGTATAGGAATGCATAGAGAGCGATCAAGACGGGTCGCGTGAAAACGCAAGGGCCCGTCCTTCTTACCGACGAGGCATTCGCGAAGAGACGAGCGTTTGCAGAGAGACGAGACATACGTGGGACATGCAAAGTGCACGTGTGCGCGAGTGCCTTTGGCATCGTTTCGTGGAGAGGCAAAGGGATACGTCACGTTTGGCTCGACTTTGCCGAGACGACTCGACTGCGATGCGCTCTCGAGGAGATGTCACTGCGAGCTTCGAGGGGCTCCTCGACAAGGCTCTCGTGGGCGGGTGCAGCAGAGCGATGTGTGCGTATATTATGACGTGTATGAGAAATTGCCCGCGTGCTGTTACGTGCGGCCGCATGTTGCCGGCTGCACTTTCCACAGCGCGTTTGCCGTCTCTTCTGCGGCATGATTTGCGAGGGACGCGACGGCCCACTTGGAAACTTATCCGCCCCCTCCTGCGCCAGTTGACCAGCTATCCCGCGTTTGTGGGATGAAGTTCTTGCAGAGAGCAACGGGTTCCATATTAAGCTGATGCATGTCGCGCCGGCCGGATCCGCTCGTCCGTATCCCTTATTTTACTCGCTTAACAGGGCTCGAGCTTGGCGATTATCGCCACCAGGCTCGAGGAGAGTGCGCTTCCGCGAAATCTCCCTAGGGTCGTTGCAAAACGCGCCCTGCGACCCGGCCCGCGGCCTCGGAATCTCCATCGCGATGTGCCAGTCGCTCGCTCTCGGCTGATGATTTTTCCAGTTCCTACAGTGGGCGCACGCTTCTAAAATATGTGCATATCGTACGCTTCTGCCTGTGGTGGCTAGTATATTCGTACTCAAATTCGAATTTGCGTCTAGCGCGCTTGGCGAGAGGGTCCAATTTCACCCTCGCGCGCGCCCTCACAATTCCGCACGCGAGGCTTGTGTCAACGCTCGTTCGGGCTTCGCCGCAGTTGCGCAACCGCGGAGGTAATTCAGCACGAATGATAACATGCTCTTTGCCTCAGCGTGATGCTGCCCGTTGCCTCCTCGCTCCTGCCAACCCGCGCGTTCCACGCATAATGATGTTTGCACAATGGACGCGCGGTGAAATAGTTGTCGTTTCACGGCTCAGTCAGAGAAAATCGGTTATCTTCTATTCTGCTATCCTGAAAGGGCAGACGAGAGCTCCATCAAAATTTCAACCAACGATGTGCCTCATCCCTTGTCGAAAATAAGGTTACTCTGTATGAATATACCTATTGTCATCAATTTTACGTGGGTGGTGCTGGCCAATATAGGTATACTCGCTTCCGATCGCAGATCATAGACCCGAGTCATAAAACTGTGAATAGTCGGCTTCAAGTTTTTCCGTCAACAATGCTGAGTGGTTACAGTAATTCAAAATCGCATGGATCTGATGTCGATTAATCGCATTCGTTAACTTCATACTGTTTTCCTTTCATCTGTGAATTTTTGACGAAATTTCGATCAACGCCGAATTATATTCGTTCAATATCAATCTTGTGACTGGCAAAGTGGACGATTCGCCACTCACAAGCGGTATCACGTCGATTACTGTTATTCTTTATCAGTTTCCATGATAAACGAACGATTCGGGAATACGTACCGGAGAAGGCCAGTTGCATTTGGTTCTGCGTTGCGATCAATTGGATAAGGTAGTAATTTTAAATGTTTCAAGTGTTATCGCCTGTGTTGTATTGTAAAAATGGTAGTAATTTCTTTCAGATTGTTCCTATAGTTAGGCTATTTTGAACGTAATTTTGTCTAGAATAATTATTTGTAATGCTCAATTGCATAACTTGTTGATTACAAGTCTCTAATGAAAGAAAATTATTTCATTAACAATACTTTTCACACTCATGTGGAACTAGTAACTAGAAGTCCAGCCGAGTCCAGCTCGAAATCAGTCGAGATAATGCGTCAAGGGTCTTTCATGCCCATTGAGATCCCCACAATATTGAGCTGTGAAGACGTTTTTTAGATCGTCTGTCGTCGCCTATCAGGACTGAAGTGAAGTTAGCGATTTATCTTCCCTTTGTACGTGGCACAAAAAGTTTAATCGGCAATCGTTATCTAACATCGCAATACAGCAGTACTTGATATGAAGCCTCGAAGAGCTCAGTTTGCCGAGTTTGCGCACTGATCAAACACGAATCGGAACTCGCCTTATATTTAAAGACAGGTTTAGAGGAACCTACGGTAAGCTAGCGCATCGTAATACAGGTTACATTATTATAGTCTCCTGCGCCAGCCTTCATTGATCTTATAGCAAACGGGAGAAAGAGGGAGGAGGACAGAAGCCAAGTCACACGCATATACACATACGTGAGTTTAATGAGGAGTATAAGTATGAGATGTACAAGTATGAAGAGTGAGTGAGAGTAAAGAAGAGTGCGATGCGAAACCCGGATGTTCTCGCGCTTATTGCCTTCTTACATCCCGATCGAATGTTTTTCGAGTATTACGGAAAGGGGATTTCGTATCACGTGCGCGCAAAGCCCCCCCACCCGAAACACGTGCTCGGAATTTCAGAGCCGGATCTCTCGGCTATGCCAGATTCTTGTCTCCAAACAGGTTCTTCATTCGTTTCTGATACTTCAAAACTTTCAAATTTTCGCCCATAAATTTTCTCTCGCACCTGTATAACGCGCGCGTGTGTCTTGAAAAATGGGAATATCATTACCTCGGCCGCCGGGAGAGCTCCTGCTGCGGCTTAGCATCCCTTTAAAACTATGCGTCACAAATTTTGAAAGCAGCTGTCGCGAGTTTTTTATAGCGGGCGACAAGCACCCGATATATAAGTCATACTCGAAACAATACAGGCTCAATAATTCAAATTTTTTACGATATTGTACACGGCCAGCAGGTTGAATTACGGAGATGGCGATAAAATGTCCATACCCACACGAGCGCCAAGCCCGCATCTATCGGTGAAAGGCGTGATGGAGAAATTACTAAAAGCCCGTTCGAAAGCTCGGAACCTTCACTTCGCGAGCTCTCCCGGTGTGTTTGGCATGGAAAATTTTGGCGAGTACGATGATATCTCCGATACCGCTAATCGCACTTGCGATAATTTCTGAAATGCAATATCGGAACGCATCACTCTCGATCTCAGGTATCTAATCTGATTCCTATCTAACTCTATGACACATGCAATAATTTACAGTTAACGCTTTAGTGTTAGAGTGAAAATAAATGTCAGAACCGTGAGATCAAGAGAAGAAGCTCTACCTCACCGACCTTTCATCAAATTGACTTATAATGAAACAAAATAGTATTTCGAAAAATTAAAAATAGTACAAAATGCGTACTGGAACTACTTCTTTGAAATATTGTTTTGTTTTGATTTAAATCAATTTATGATGAATGTCGGTAGGATAGAGATTTACATGAAATCAGACAATTCCAGTCGTGCTCCTTTGTTCATTATAGAATCATAAATATTCGCAGAAAACATCCGAGTAATGGTAGAAAGAGATAGCACCATATGTCGAGCTTCCAAAAACTTCGAATCGTCTCTGAGAGTTTTCTGATCACATCCATGCTATTTTGAAAGACTCGTGACTTTTGGAACGACATACGCGTACAAGGCACCAACTTTCATTTTCAAAAAATGCATCGAAGGCCGGCCTTGTATCATTAATAGCACAGTCTCGATTGTACTTTAAAATATCTCAATAACCATTCCGAATTTTGAGAGACCTGAACGAGATAAATGAATCTCAATCCTGGTCTAAAAGCTAGATATTGCGGTTGAAATCCTTGATTTTGTGAAAGCAGCTCTGGCACAGCTATTAATCATGTGAATTCGTGCTGCTATTGTCTTGAAACTGCTCGTCCGTAATTGATCTATATTTCACGCCGGAAATGTCTAAGTCGACGATAACCGCAAGAAGCATTGTAGACATCATCACGTGTACGAGCAGCGACGATGTGAGAGCCAGAAGGCCCCAGGCGATCCAGTCCTCATCCGCGTTCGAGCGATACATGGCACGTGTTATATATAGATTTTTCATATTTTCCTATGCATGTAGCCAGACGGCCTCGCAGACGGCAGTTATGGGTATGAGGCAATCACGATGATATGCAGGATCGAAGATGAAACCTCCCAGCGACGACGTGTGTTGATCCTTGATTCCTTTCGCGCCCCGGGCGCAGCTGCAGCTCGCAGCGCATCTTCACACACTGTGTCAACAGCGACTCCGAGCGCTATTTGAAAATTTCGATCGGCCATTCGTATCCATCGTAATTGGTTCTCCGATCGCGAGGAGCGCTCCTATAAATAATGCGTGCGCATCGGAACCAATCGGAACCCACAAAGCGCGCAAGCACTTGCAGCATCCGCCCGAGCGAGCGCGCGCTCCGCTGCACAAATCGGCCTGCCGCGTGTGGCTCGACGCACTATACGTATCCGTCAACCCGAAGAGCACAGATAGATACAGAGCTTGAATGAGTCCACGCTGATTCGGCCCGAAGCGATTCATGGATAGGTTGCCCGTGCCGTGCCGGAGACGCTAACGGTTTACGCTTGGGTCACTGGGTTACTGTGATTCGCTGTGCCCGCTATCACCATGCGTCACGCCTAAGCTCGGCGCTGCCGATGGAGATAAAAGACTCGCTGGACCTCCTCTCTTTTGCAGTTCAGCCGTATGGTTTTAATTGGTCATGCACGCTGCGACGCAAGATCGAGCAGTGTATTCGTTTCTCAGGAAATTTTTAACGGATTTGGACGCTGATTGGATAGTTCCACCTCTCGAAACGTCAGAATTCACAAAAGTCCGGCTTGACGAGCAATCGATAACTTGCTGTGGAGTGTGAATGCCAGGCTCGATCCATCGGTGAGCCTGACGGAGTTTATCCGGGCTATACTTGGAACGGTCATATTTTTAAGATGAGCTATCCAGCACGAATCGATTTTTGAAATTCAAAGTTATATAGACTTTTTCTCGGTCCACTGGCTATTTATCTTGTCACAAATTGCTTGTCGATAAAATCCATCATCTGCGTCATCGTTTCTGTCTCCGGACGAACTTTATTGCACGCTTTATAACCCATTACTTGGTGGAACCACCTGTAGTTCTTAGTACTCAATATGAGTATTTTAATCCATTCTGTTCTACCTGATTAAAGTGATGGTTAGCAAAGACCGATCGTAATTGAATGAGCCACAAATGTATTAAAATACAGACATTGGCTTCATTTATCGGCTCGATGCAACCATTTACTTTTTTTACGGAGTCTCTAATAACCAAGTTAGTTGATCTTTAAATCAATTGCGGTAATAATAAAGAAAATGTTCTCGTAGCGATGAAGTAATGAAGAAAGTCGAGAGAAAAATCATCAAGAAAGAACATTGCAGCCGAGAATAAGGTATAACGATATTGTTGGACGTTGAACTTGATCGTCAACGTGCAAGAACGGAGACAAGCGAGTGTGTGTGCATGCTCTCAATCCCATCGGGACGAATCCTCCGCGGATCCCACGGTGTGCGCGCATCTACCTGAATACCATACGCGTGGCGCAAAGCTCTTGACGGCTGCACAACTGCTGGCTGCGTTCGGTTGAGTTAGTTATCGCGAGGATGCGAGGCATACCTTAGCGCAATGCAGACACCATAATGCCCATCGTCGGCATAATGGCGACTGCTGCAGGAACACCGTCCTTCGTATACGTGCACATACCGCACCGGCGTACGGGATGGGACCCCGATGCGAGGCCGCATCCGCGCCCGACTCGACGCTCGGCCGTGTGGCCGCGAGCGATGGGATGCTGCGCGCCGGGTTTTGCGAGCGCGCGCGAGAGAGTCGTCGCGTCGGCGGCCGGCTGCTGCGCGATGCACATTACTTGGGCCGGATAAAAAGCTAGTTTGAAGCGAACCGTTACGTTATTTATTATCAGCTCGCAGTCGCGCAGGCCCGATTCTCAGGCCTTCGCGCGCTTTATGATCCTGTGAACGCTGTGTGTATGGGGCCTACGTGTGTGTACCCATTCTACATGTAATGACGACGATGACGATGGGAGAATTTGGCGTCGGCCTCGTGTGCCAATTTCAGTTTCGCCTACGGTGTGTCGGGCGAGCGAGTGGTCGAGTGTTGACGTACGCTTTTCACTAGCGTTTTGCTCGAGAAGTCGACCGCTCTGTGACTATCGGTCCATCTTTGGCCGTCGCGCTATTGGGCAGCGCATTGTGCTCGCGTGTCTCGCTCTCTGTACATCGGCCTCGTCGACGCGGTCCACTTTTGCTTGCCGTTGCACGCGTTGCAGCCGTACAGTGGCTCGATATATATGCTACTTTGGGAGCTGTCAGAGAGAAAGAGAGAGCAGCCGAGACAAGTCTGGCCAGTTCTTTGGAGGCTCGAGCACCGGCGGCCCGTCGTCCGCAGCAGCATCGGCAGAGTCTCGTCTCCTTTTGTGCGCGATCCGCTTTGGCCCAGCCACTGATTGCAAGTGCAACATGCTACATATACGTATCCATCTCTTTCGGTGCACAAAAAGCTCCCCTATCTCTCGTTTCTCTAAAACTCGGCGTCTGTTTCGCTTGCTTCGTCTCGTACGTATAGCTCGCGGTTCGACGCCCCCACGCGCCGACTTTGACTCACATATGCGGTTCGAGCGCTGAGGGAAGCTGTAGTGGT